>JAHWFP010238113.1:0-10083 GCA_023313725.1 Lithobius niger | reverse complement strand
GGGTGGATGGTGGCAAAAACCGATACCGAAACCGAAACCGAGGTTTTTCGGGCGTGAAAACCGAAACCAGAACCGAAATCATAAAAATGAAACCGACCCATTCCTAGATTCTATAAGTTCACAGGATTTCTAGTGCCTTAAGCCTCACAGCGTTCATTAATTTATTTACAGCCATGAGATCGTTCAGTATTACTTATTGAACGTCAACATCACTGATTCACACTCAGTAACACTCAGTGTCGACGCGCCATAAAGCCTCAACGCCCCCCCCCCCCCACAACCCCACCCCAGGTAGGTAAGGTGAACAAACCGGACTACCACATTCAACAATTAGCTTGACAAATGCTTTAAAAGCCCTCAGAAAAAGGTGAACATTGACCGATGTGAAATAATGTTTGATAATGGGTGAGTACTTAAAAGCGGGTTTTATAATCTGTTTGAGTGGGAAGACTTTCTGTCTGATCATTGTAAATCATTGTCCCCAGGTTTACCTTAATGCTACAGTATAAGTTTTGGGTCATGGGACATATTTTTTTTCAATTTGATATTTACCTGGAAGTTATTTAGGTGATGTTAGATAAAGAAAAAACAACAAAGGCCCCAATACAGAACCCTGTGGTACTCCAGCATGCAAATGGAAGTTTGAAGGAATTAACAGAATCAACGCACGCATTCCACGACTGGAAAGGAAATCGTCAATCCACCTCTACAACTTTCCCCGCAACTGTACAATTCTTAGTCTTGCAATTCATTGTGCTCCACAATATCTAAGATTTGATTGCCACGTAAACAGTGGGAATAACGTCCGTTGCCTTCGTCCACTTGTGTAATTCAGAGAGCAGTTTTAAGAAAGGTTGCTTGCCGGGTGAAAAACTTTATTGGTCTTAACAGACCTATCAGAAAGGGAACAGCTGCCTAATTAGTTCTCCATTATACCTACATGAAACGATTGCAACTGTAATCCATTAGTTGCCGCATTATTAATCTGCTTTATCACTGCATTGTTAAAAAAAATTCACTTATTTTAATGTTCAAACACCAGCAAATTGATGGTCGTGAACCATTTTTATTTACATCACAATTATTCTATGCAACCTCAGTTGTTAACGTTAGACCCTTATTAGTATTTTTGTTTTTTGTTTTAAAATTAATTTCTTTTCAGTCGTAAGTTAGCCGAAGCAATTGAGGGCTCGTGTGGCTGAACCGGGTCAATTTTAAACATTACCAAACTTTTTTGAGAAGAAGAAAGATCTAGTAAAGGGAGGAGCGAACCCGGGGATTTGAACCGGGAAACCTCCAATCATCTCAGGGGCCGAAAGATTGTCCAGAATTTTCCAGAATAATTCCCATAGACGTCGAAGGCGCATGGTAGCCTCTCACGCTGCCCTGGTCTTTCCACGGGTTCTACCAGATCCGCAAACCTCCAGCAACCAGGCTGAGCTCTCTCACCACTCAGCCATGATGACCACTAAGCGCAAAGGAAGGCCTCGTTGGCATTACTAGTTTCCTCATAAATAACTCACTATAAGCGATGCGAACCATAATTGTACGGTATAAAAAACTGTAAACAAATTACCATTTTGTGGTAATTTACCCCTGAATTTACTTGAATTTATGTACTATACAGTTGAAGAAAATCCCCAACAGGCTTGCAGAATAGGGCAGATGTCACCAAGCAGACCTGTTTTAAACACCGTTCGGTAAGAAGCAGAGGAAAAACAATGACTGCTGGTTGTCTATTTTTCTCCACGATAACTTTGGAAACCTTCACACAATTATTCATCTTACATTTACCACAAAAATTACATTCGTTATTTATGCAAATTAACCGGAAACTAAAATTCGGAAAGAGTCTCGGGGTTTTTGACTATCAGATGCCAAAATAAAAAGATAATTACGCATTATGAACACAACATGGTTATTGTCGTTATTTATGTAAATTAACCAGATATTAAAATTCGGCAAGGGGTTCAGGGATTTTGACTATCAGATATAAAAAAAATATGACGCATTATGAACACATCATGGTTATATTCGTTATTTTTGTGAATTAACTGGAAACTAAAATTCGGTAAGGAGCACGGGGATTTTGACTACCAGATACCAAAAAAAAAAATAAAAAAATACGCATTATGAGCACAGCATATTGCCGTTATGAACACAACATGGGCAAATTAAACTTATTATTGTATTATTTTTTTAAAAAAACACTTGCATGTTGGCCGCTTGTGGTAGTCCTACCACCCTGTTCTATGTGGTTGGCCTTTGATATATTTTTGTATTAATTTTTTTTTTTAAGTGTTGATAAATCCTACTAGCTGGGTGCTTTAGTTTTTACTATTCGCCGTAGCCTATCTTGCAATATTTTAGCAATGTTTTTACTTTTTAATTGTACAGCTTCTTTTTAGGCCTTTTAACACTACTCACACCCTTCCCATGTCCTGCACGTTTGGCGACGCCATCGGGAGCCTTGAGTCCCAGGCAGGTCTAACCTTGGTGGTAAGGCATTCGTGTCCCCAAACCTCTTACCATCACCATTCCTTGGCTATACTATGTACACAGTACTTACATGTAATTGTGGCTGGCTGTTAGTGACCTCCTGGTCCTCGCCGTTGCTATCGCAACAAATTTTTATTATTATATATTCGTTATTAATGGAAATTAACCGGAAACTAACGTACAGCTAAAAGTCTTGAGAGATAAAACGTCACTTGAAAGCCCCTACGTCACTGTTTTCAATTAAAGGGACACCCGGCCTGCCTCACAACCTAGATTTAGATTAGGGGTTTGAATAATATCTCTGTAATGTGTGGTGCAGTGGCAACCCGGACCACTGCACTGTGACTGAGGTTGGCGCTAATGACCAAGCTGTCGACGCGCCATTAAGCATAATCTCCCCCCCCCCTTAAAACCTTCTGCCTGTCTTATAACAGTTCGCGCTGATCGCCTTCCGCGTATATATACGAACACTAAGGCCATCTGAGACAATAGCTCCGTTCTTTGCAGCGAGTAACGTAGCTACTGTCTCATTTGGCATTGTGGCTAATAGACGAACCAACGTGAACGCATTAATCGTGTCGTCACAAACCGGAATGATTCTCGTATTTTAACATAACAATCTATAATTTTCTAGACTAGTGTCTTACAATTTTGCTTCGGCGATCTATTGGAATAATTAATTTTAATTTTTACCGATATACGCTTTTAGATTTTTGATTTCATGGTAATTACCAGCAAATTAGTACCTGCACACACTGAGATGAGACGTCATGATTATTGTAAGCCCGCATTGCATCATATACTGCGGGACGCAGTAAATAAAGTTAACAATTATTCGACAAAAAGTCTCCTATAGACGCCACTTTTTAAAGCGGATTTTTTACTAAGGGATTGACTAATGGTAAGGAAATAGACCTTTGGGGCCGTCCTTGATGTGGAGGATCGAGAAAAATGGCGCTTGGCGGTATGTCCTTTTAATGGTTGATGACCAGTAAGTAACAAATTCAACCATGTGCCAACCGTATGTGCCTTCACGTTTCATAACCGGTTCAAAACGGGAAACTAACTATATGCATATGCTTTACTTTAACGTATACTGAAGGCAGCCGGTTATACGGGCTCGTTCGATGAGCTCTTCGTTCGTGTGCCCGCATCTCGCCTGGGTTCAGTTTCACAATTTATTTAACGTTGATCCATTGCTTTGAACTTGGGAACGCCCTACGGAAGAGGCGAGGGGCCAACTTTAGCCTTTCGGGTCAAGGCCTTTATTGCGTTTCGGCTTGGAGATCCGGCCGACGGTGGTGAAAGGTATTCTTTACATTAATTAACCATCAATTTAGGTGACGTTTTCGCTTGGCCGCACCAAGAACCCTCACGTCCCGCGGAGCAGGCGATCGATATATTCAGCGAAAATTAGCCTGCCTCAAGGTACGGACAAGCTTGTGCTCGCGTGAGAAAACTTGCGGTGAGAGGTGCCCACCAAATTTGATCGCAAACGGAAGGTAGAGTTAGGTAAGGTGGAGGGGCTGGTCCAGTGTTTCGAAATGGGCCGGCCATTATGGTGCTCTATACAAGCATCGTGAAGAAAATTACGTCTTCTTAAAAAAGAAATATGCATTTGGGAATCCGAGCCTTACACGGGTGGTGCTTGTTTGGGTACCTCCTGCATCGGGTGTTTTCATATGTCGTTATTTACCCGATACAGTTTATCACGATTTTGTCTAGCTGTCCAAACATCGTTTATCACGATGATTATTTGCGATAGTATTTATGTCACAAATCCATGTTTGGCGATTCACATTTACTTACTTTTACGCGCGTCTCATACCATTTTTTTTTTATCGAATTAGGGGCGTTAGGCGATTCCAAACGTTCGTAGTTTAATTACAATAGCTTGTTCCACATTATGTTTGTAGGAAACTGACTCTATGACGTCACGTTTCCTTCCACTATTATACGAGTGCAAAAGCACGTAAATATTCCACTCGTAGACTAACAGTAACTGCGTGTAGAGTCTGCAAGTGTGATATCCACATGTTTTTGCACTCATAGTGCAAGAAAACATGGCGTCATACAGTCAGTTTCCTGCAAACATAACGTGGAACAAGCTGTAGCAGGGGTGCTGCCGGGAGTACCAGCTTTTCTCAAATTTTTTCACGTTCCCACTTTTTATTTTTTTCACATTTTTCACATACCTACTTTCTTTCCTGTATCACTATTTCTTCGCTTTCATCTATCACCAGTGTCACATTTCTTTAATAAAAATTTTTCTTTTCCAGTAGCCATTGTAATTTTTCTGTAATTTCACTCAAAGAGAGCGAAAACGACTTCAAAACGGCTCCTCTCGTAAAACAACCAATTTCTTTTGTGTGTTTTATATAGCCACAGGCATGCCTACGTAATTCCGGTACAAAAATTAGCGTGGATAATTTGATTGTTTTTACTTCGTTTGTGTGTTTTGTATTTTTTTCACACCAACACTCGCATTTTCCACATTTTTTCACATTTTTCACCTTTTTTCACACCGGCAGCATCCCTGTGTAGTAATGAAACTACGAACGAAACTGTGGAAGAAACTACAGACTCAGAAACTGTATGGATGTCTGTCTGACAATTTGTCAGCTTGTCTGATTTTTTTTTTCCACCGCTTATCAGATCGGGATCAAAGTTGATGTAAAGTTATGGCTACACGTGTCTGGATGCTGATGAAATATTAAGGTTTTTCTGATGAAGCTTGAAAATTTTATCAACATCAAGACCCATGTGACCCTAGGTGCACACAGTTGATCGCGATCTGACAACGGTTTGAAAAAAATCGCCGTATGCTGTATTTATGTATCGTAGTAATTAAGACAGTCCTATGTGCCTTTAATCTAAAGTCATTAAAATTCTGTATAGCCGTACCGTATGAGAAGACTACACTGCAACAACTTTGTCTGTCCGTCCGTCGCTTTTGTTCAACTACGGAACGGTAACAGATAGAGAAGACACGGTTTTCACCAGGATAGAATATGTAATAGGTAATGAATGCTTCTCTCTGACAACGGCAAAAATTTCGATGAAACTTGCTTCAGAGCTTTAGCACCAGATGGCGCTGTCGTCCAGTAACATGAATCGGAAAGCATCATGGAAATCGAAACTATTTAGCGTCACTAAAACAAATTGATCACGATAAGAATACAAAATTAACTGCTTAAAAAATATAAGTCAGATTAGGACATTAAAATATAGGTTTCTTATAGGCTGAAGCCTCTTCCATGGTTGGCGTTTCTTGTAACGAACTGAATACGGTTTGAATCGAACGCAGAATAAGTTCTCAACTTCAGATGTTGGCCATGCACGAATATTTCGTCAATTTTCGAAGGTATTGTTGCTATTGTCGCTATAACGATGCCGCCATTTTTATTCCTAGTTTCGCCTCCTACGAGCACCTGACACGTGCTGCCTTCTGGTGCCGTCGATGAAAGCAGGTATTATTCTAGCCCATGTTCTAGAAAAGCATCCCTGCCTACTTATCTATACCCTTGTTTTCAGAATTATTTTTAGTGACCAACATTTAGTTAAAAAAACACGGCAAATAAAAACATAATTGATTCCTTATACCAAACAGACTTTTTCGTCATAACTAAATGAAATAATAACGTTTGATAGTCGCATGTTTGATAAGGATAACAAGCAATCGTAAAAATAAAAGGATTTCGTTAACGACACACGTTTGAAACAATCTCGTCGCCATGCTGCATGGACGAATAGGCTTACTCTTGACTAAAATATCTGCTACTTACTAAATTAAAACGTCAGCTAAAAAAAAAATCTAGCCTAATAACTGAAAATTAGGCCTAAAATCACGTTACCACGGCAACGTCAAGTTACTACGAGTCGTTGCTGGCTTCGTCAACAACACCATAGTATGACGTCTCTCCATTGCGTCTCTCCCGTCACTTTACTCGCTACCACTGATCTATATACGTGGCGCGTAACGCCAAGTACTTTAACTGTGTATCGGTAGGCGCACCATGTTGTAAAAATGGATAGGCTTTCTGTCCAACTCAATTCTCCGTTAGTTGCTACGTACGACATTAAACCGGCAGGTAAAAATTGGGCCGAAATGCTAACAATTATGCCTAAAATCTAAAGTAGGCTAAAAGCTAACACGTTTTTAACGACAATTTGTCATCGTTACTGCTTTTAGATTATATAATAGATATCGCTGTTGTAGTTCGTGATAGAGGTGTGCGCCTCAACATATTAGGAAGTGGCGGGAGTGTACAAAAGACCAGTTACGACCAGATATCGTTACAGTTCACAGAAACTCAATTCCAGTTAAATCGGATGCCGTAGTTTTTTACGTCTGCCGCTTGTGGTGTTGGTCACGAATTAGAATACGAGTGCCGTGTTCTCTAATGCCGTGTGCCGTGTGCCGTGTGCGTGGTTGGCGCTAATGACGATGCTGTCGACGCGCCATTCAGCCTCATTCCCCCCCCCCCCCCCCCGTATTCTCTGCTAAAGGGAACACAGCTATTATACATTAGCGCCACTACCGGCAGAAGAAAAAAGCTACGATGTCGGATTTAGTTGGCCTTGAGTTTCAATGAAATAACTTTTTGATTAAATGCACAGAGGACTGTGCGGGAAAAAAAAACTCTACTTTGAAAATAACTAGACGGGATAACTACAATACATCAAGCAAAAATACATCGTACAAAAGATTTGTTGAGGATACTAAAGTGTGGAATCAGTTTTGCATCAGTTAATGACTTACAGATCGAACCAGGGCATCGCACTGTACTAGAAAAAAAGCATTCTAAACCTTTGCAATCAGCATTCGTTCCGGTGCTTGGCCGACGCCGGTAACGCCAACATGGCGCCAGCTAACTTCCTGTTGTCGTCTAAATGAGATTAGCGAGTAGCCAATTCTACAATCTATTTATTAATTTTATTTATTTATTTATTTACAAAATTATTGTAACGCCCTGTAAAGAGAGTGACAGCAATTTCAGACTAAAACAACAATATTAAAAACAGAAAAAAAAACAAGTGCCCACCATTCTCGCCTCTGCTCTCGCCTAAGAGATTCATGAGCTACACATCCTATAATTCGTCATCACTCCTGTGGTGTACGACGAAGACAACGCGTATATTACAGGCAGGTTGCCACAAATGTGAAAACGCTGCATGTCTTAAAAACGATGCAACTATCAATTTATAAAATCGAACAGCTATTGGAAACTTACTTCAAACTTTCGGCTGTGCTAGGATAAATTTTGTAAACAGTATCACAGTTTAACTGCATCTGTGCGTGTTTTACCCTACTCGCCGGACTTAGGTTTCTCCGACATTTTTGAGTTACTGCGACTGAATTTTGCCTACCATCTTTATGGCGGCTGCCATCCCATAATCTCAAAGCGGACGTATCATAGATGGCTGCGCCTTAAATTGTGAATCTGCTTGTCCGGTAAACGCAGTTACCATTATATCGTCCTAAACGGCGATTTAGTAGCGGCCGCCATCTTGTGTGCATATTTGATTCGTCTGCCGCAAAATGACGTCATACATTTCTCACTATGCGATGGAAGCTAAGCGTGTTCCTTTAGTTCTATTTCCGGTAGAAGTTTCATTAATAGCAGAAATCACTTAAGCAATATAGATTGAATTACTTACACCATTGCAGTTGGATACTATATTTTACGGCTTTATTTACCAAAATTCTAGTTATTACGAAGCAGCCAGTTAGCAGTAGAACTGGAACTGAGAGTTAGGTTCGCAAATCCCGATTCGGTTAGTTAAAAGCGAGAATGTATTTTCACCTTTAGGAGGCACTAACTGCATTAGGCCTATTTCATGCATATTCTGTAGCGGTTTCTATTTCTTTACGTTGCGAATATTAGTTACATTTTAATAGCAGAACACGTTTAAGCAATTAAAGATTAAAAGTTTAATGTTAAAAGGTGAAATGGGTGCCGTAGTCGTCATTTGAACATAATGACCACCAATTAGTAGTCAGCTTTCGTTTCTAATGTCGGAAACATCAAATATTTGAAAACGTAAGGAAAAAATGAATTCATGTAGCAATCAGAGTTAAAATGGCAATTTGTAGAAGGAAGTGGGACATGACAGCGATACCTCTGACTGGTAGAAAAACATTTTGCGATACAAGTTCCGTCATTTGAATGAGAAAACGAACCTTGACCTTACCGAATACACTGATTACACGTATTTCATCCATGTGTTCCTAGCGATTTCTTTCGTTAAAATGTGCCAGGGGTCATTTCAATTCACCGTAGAAATCGTGAAATTTAGGGTCAAACGGTAAACGAACATTTTCCGTAGCAGTCATTGCTACAACACTCTCTTTAATTTAAAACCACGGTGATTCTGCGAATATCTTCCTTCCCGCAAATAAAACACCTTTGACCTTCACGGCGGTTGAGAATAAGCAGCATTCATAACTCTCTCTCTTAATTAAACGTCCAGAATTATGAGAAGTTAGCCTAACTCCAGCGCCGAATATTTCTCTATTTTGCTGCACTGTTAGGAAACCATTATACGTCCAACTTTGCGGAGACCGAAGTTCTGTAATTAGCTTGAGCATAGCATGAACTAATTCTGGCCATTTCAGCACTGTTGTAAAAAAAAACACCCGACCTTTTAATAGTTTTGTTTTGAAATGAATACACCTGAACTCTGAATGGATATGTCTGTCCTCCTGTGCTCGTATTTTAATTTTTCGAGGAGGTACAGATACAATAATCTTATCAAAAACCAAAACTGGTAAATGGGTCCGCCGAGTTCCGAATGGTTTGGCCCTTCAAAGGAGTGATATCAACACACGAAAACATTCGCAAGTTAATCGCACCGCTTAATAGTTCGAAGGTTAAATGAAAACTAGAACATTGCTACTTTCGGTACATAATTACATAAGGAGGTTAAAAAAAAGTTCTGTCACACTCCGTGAAAACTTTTCAATGTTTTAAATAGGATGGGGGGGGGGGCGATTGAGGCTTAATGGCGCGTCGACAACTTGGAACAACAGGATGGAAAGCCAAATGGGCTCGAGAAGGGTTAATAACGACGGATGCAAACTTAATATCGATGCCTTATGTCCGACTGCCTGAGGTGGGAATTGAACCCTCGGCCTTTGATACCAAAGGCGTAAGTCCTACTACTGAGCCATACTGATACAGCCAAAAGGAAACGTCCGTCGGCAGCATTAAACACACATACATATAAACTTTCTAGCAGTCACTGGATGGACGCTTGTTTGCCCGTCACACACCGAGTAAACAAGCGGCTTGAGCGACTACCTAGTCGCATCCGGTCTTCTGTACAGTTCTGCCACTGCCAATGTTGAGGCGCACACCTCTATCACGCATTGCAACAGCTATCACTATTATATAATCTAAAAGCAGTAACCATCTGAACTGCCAGTTAAAAATGTGTTAACTTTTAAGCTTATTTTAGATTTTAGGCGTATTTGTCAACTTTTAGACCTAATTCTTACCTGGAGCTTTAATTTAGTAAGTAGCAGCTAACGGAAATTTGATTTGTATAGTACGCCTATTCATTTTTGCAACACGGTGCGCC
>JAHWFP010238107.1:0-13754 GCA_023313725.1 Lithobius niger | reverse complement strand
AAGCAGAGAAGCATTTCAATACAGCAAAATGGCTTTTACTTAAAGAGGTTCACAGAAGTCTACCTAAAAAATTCGGCATTTCAAACACACAATCTCAAAATCACGAACTAGGCCTAGGCCTACCAGTCTATTTCGGCACAAATTTTTGACAGTTCTGAAGAAATGATTGCATAATTTCGTTCCTACTGGCTTCTTCAGGTACAAGAAAATATATTTCCCCAGCGTCAAATCAGACTCGTAATAGATTCAAATCGTGGTGCTTGCGTAGCCTCTACTCATCAGGCATGTGCCTCCAACGGGCACTCAGTCTAGCTAAACCGCTTCATACCAAATGTTTGGATGGCTGGAGTCGATGGTGGTAGTGGGGCACAAATTGGATGGGAGAGTGCTAATGAATATCCATCTGCCATTCAATCCAGCCATCTAGCATTTGGTACAAAGCGATTTAGCTAAGTAAGAGACTTTGAGTGCCCGTTGGAGGGTGATGTGATACTATGGGAATATATTTTTTTGTACCTGAAGACGACCGTAGGAACGAAATTATACCATCATTTCTTCAGATCTGTCAAAAATTGGTGTCGAAATAGACTGGTATTTTGAGTGTGCATTTGCAACGTCAAATTATTTAGGCAGAGAAGCATGTGTAGCCTAGTTCTGGTTGCTATACAGGGTGCAAAATTAGCAAATGTTTTTGGAGGTCCGGTATTTTTGGAAATTTACTGGCCGTCACGACCGGAAGAAAATTCAAAACCAAATGCCTAGTAAACTTTTCAAATAAAAAAAATTATAATTCTCATACTGTCTCATTATTTACAGTAACAATCAAAAGATCCCTAATACAAGGTGTAGCAATGACAAACTTTTTTTTTCCGTCCAAGGAAAAAAAAATCTCTCTCCCTATTTTGACTCTCCATCCTATGATACAAAAATGGTTCAAATGCTTCCTGGAAAAAGGAAAAATATTGCTCTGTTTGAAGTAAAACAGATGTTTGAAGTAAAGACTTTCTGATTTAGTAACAAAAAAAAAAGTGTACAGAATAATAATTTTCCGACCGACCCTATTTTTTTAACTGCATAACACAAACCAAACAATTTTTTTTTGTTTGGCCTAAGCCAGTGACTTCATAGTTTGTAGGGACGTCGCATGGCACATGCGCGGTAGGTTTAAAGTGCCGGCTGAGTTAGCTGGCTGCATCTGCTGCATTTCAAGTTAGCTGCAGCAACACCGGCGAAAAAGCAATCGAGGCTTAACTTTTTTGTGGTAGTGCTTCTGATTCTGACACATGATTAATCGTTAAATAAAAGTGTAAGCACTTTGGGAACTTATAGGTCAAGAATTTATAATAGGTTGGTTCCAACAAGCTCTACGTAAATAAATTATTCAGTCATTGTGTATCCGAATTGCAGATTAGAATTAAAATGTAAAATAAAAACTGCCATTTAATTTTAGGCCGGTAAGTTTTCTGGGGGTCCGGCATTTCTAAAGTTTCCAGTATTTGGTATGATATTTTCCTAAATTCACGCACTGGTAATAGTGTAAGGCAAATCAATTATCGACAGAATAACAGTAAGTACGTCGAAAGCTTTCGTTGCCGTACAGCAAACCTATGTAGGCCTACACTTTTCTTGCACGTAAACCTGTGATAAGTATTGTAATTTAGAAACAAATAAAAACAAATTTTCCCCCTCGCCAAAAAAGTGTGTGGCTAATAGGAGCACATTTTTTTTATCTGCAGTTACGAGTAATGAGCAGCAGTGGATACGATTGCAGACATCTACCACACAAGTGAAAACTAGGCTTTTGTTAAAATGCCGAAAGTTTATTCTGCACTCTCCCGGCGACATAAGAACAGACTTATAAAGGATAATGTGGAGGGTCTGTGTAGTTATCCGAATGGTGAACTTGTCTCAGCACTGCCACAGCTAGGGCCAGAAGAAACAGGGGAGAGTGATTTTAATGAAAGTGTTAAATCTGATTATCACAGTGATAGCTCAGAAAGTGCAGATTCTGAAAAGTCTAGGTGCAGCGGAAACTCAAATCTCAATTGCAGTAGTGATAATATATCTTCAGTCGGTGACCAAGTCTACTTCTTAGATGAAGAAAGGAGTAATTCAGAGTTTGAAAGATCACCTGCCTCTAGTGACGATGAAAAATCTGTGGTAGATTTAACTTTAAGAGATAAGTTGGCAGTATGGGCGAGTTCTGAAAACATTCCACAAAGTTCTTTTCACAAGTTATTGGGGATTTTAAAAGATTACAATGATGACCTGCCGAGGGATCCTCGTACAATATTAAAGACGCCACGTGAAAAGTTAAATTTAACAATTATTGCTCCTGACAGTTATTGTCACTTTGGTTTTGCGGATTCTCTCCGCAGTGCCCTTGAGGATTCGTATTGTGCATATCACGTACCAGATTCTACGGATGTTTTGGTTGGAGTAGATGGTCTACCTCTAGGGAGAAACACCAACACTCAGTTTTGGCCAATTCTTGGGTATTTTCCGACATCATTTTCTGTAGCATCTCGACCTTTCATCATTGGCGTGTACTGTGGAAAGCACAAACCTGAATCGAGTAATGAATTTCTGGAGAAATTTGCAGAAGAGGCACAAGAAGTGTTGCAAGGTGGCATTGTATTACATGATAAATTGGTCAGCATAAGAATTAAAGCCTACATTTGTGATGCTCCAGCTCGAGCTTTTGTTTCTAAAACTAAAAACCATTCTGGTTACTATGGTTGTGGAAAATGTACGACAAAGGGCGAGTGTGTGGATGGAACTGTTGTTTTCCCACAAACTAACGCAGAACTGAGGACAGATCATTCGTTTTTAAGCAAACTACAGCCTGAACATCACAATCCTCCTGACAGCCGAACAGTGCTTGAAAATTTACCTGTTGGATTGGTCTCACAGATGCCATTTGAATATATGCATCTAGTATGCTTAGGTGTTGTAAGGAAAATGCTGCATCTTTGGGTTAAACCGAAAAAAAATAGAAACAAGCATAAGTCGAATCCAGGTAAATAATCTCTCAGATATTTTTACATCACTAAAGCTGCACATTCCTTCTGAATTTGCCAGGAAACCCCATGAAAGAACTCTATGGGAATGCGAAAAATTAAAAGCCACAGAATGTCGCCAAATACTACTCTACATTGGTCCTGTAGTGTTTTCTTCTCAACTAAAGCCAAATATTTATAAACACTTTCTAGTCTTGCATGTGGCCATCTCTATTCTTGCCCATCCAAAGTTGTCTGTTACGCACAACACTTACGCAACAGACTTACTACGTGACTACGTAAACATGTTCAAAACTTTATATGGGAAAGGAAGCATGTCTTACAATGTTCATGGCCTTATACACTTGGGTGAAGACGTCAAAAACCTAGGGCCACTTGATTCATTCAGTGCTTTCCCATTCGAAAACCACATGCAGTTCTTGAAAAAAGTGTTAAGAAAGCAGGACAGGCCTCTTCAGCAGCTAAGTCGTCGACTATCAGAAATTACAGAAACTCGAAAATTAAACAAGCCCCTTCCACATTGCTGTACAAAAATTGCTGACGATGGTTGCAGTGTGCCACACAACGATGGCCCACTTCTTCTAGGATTTGACAGTCCTCAGTTCCGTAAAATCAACAGTTTTTCAGATCAGTTTAAATTAAGCACTGGTCAAGGTAATAACTGTTGCGTTCTAGAGAATGGTGACATAATAATCATCGAGAACTTCGCAACTGAGGAAACCACGAAGGCGATGCATGTAATTGGAAGAAAATTTCTTGTTGCCGAAGACTTCTACGATTTCCCATGTGCATCGTCATTGCTTGGGATACTGAGAGTCTCGGCATGTTCTGCCCTACGTGCTTGGCCAATTTCAGCTATCAAAAATAAGTGCGTGTTGTTGCCACACTTGGGTTCCTTCGTGGCACTCCCACTGCTGCACACTAGTGAATATAAACACTCTTTGTAAGTGTACTGGAAAGTTTGTGACACTAACTTTTATTTGCAGTGACAGGAACCCTAAACAATGGGTCTTTCTGGGCCAATAAACGACTCTTCTTCCCACTCTTACTAAGGACCGTCCTCCACCTCAGAACTGTCGCGAAACCTGGTTTTACAAACCTTTCCGATCCGAGATGGCTCCGCTAACCCAAAGTGCTTGGACACCTACACTCAATTTGAATTTTTAACTACAGAAGTGAAGATGGATTTTGGTACAGCGTACATATTCTGAAGAAAATCGAGGTCTCTTTTGTTTTGAAAGGCAACGATAAGATCACGCATCTCTGACTCTAAGCTACTTCCCAAGCCAATGTCCTCAACACAGCAGCTAACGTTCTGTGCAAAAAACTTTTCTGCTGAATCCAGCAGCATAGAATCAAAACGCTTAGTTTTTGTGATTCTTTAAGAGCGTGCTTCGCAACATTCTACTCCATGGTTGCCTCTAAATCGGTAACAAATTTGAATAGTCTCTATCAAGTTTGCGTTACGTACTCAATCCACGAGGCTGACACTCTTCAGGGGATTGATTCCTAAGCTACCTCCACACTTGGATGTTTCCCGCAAACCCATGGAAAACAACCCAAAACGGAAGCCCTTTCCGAGGCAACGTAACAAGGGCAACTGGAACTGGAATGGACATTCACTCGTAACAACGACCAGTCCTTTCGAGGCAGGAACAACTGTGGATGTGGTAAGAAAAACGAGGCGCAGCTCCACACCTGATCCACGCTACCACAACACCTTACCCAGCCACAATGGCAAACCCCATAACAATGACAAACACCGCGGGTTACCAGTGGGAGGTCGCCTTCGTCATTTCCTTCCTGGCTGGCAGAAAATCACCTCAAAATGCCCAAATTTTTCCACTTTCCACTTTTACATTTTTACACTTTTACATCAAGAGAAGTGACAGCAGCGAAATCCGCAAAGGGCGAAATCAACTTTTCATACCCTTCAAAAAGATTTCGGCGAAATGTCTGCCACAATGATTGCGAACTGGATTTTTCATTCTTCATGCATATGAAGACTTAGACCTCCATTGCCACCAGGGTCACTTCGTGCCATTCCACAGCAACATACCGATTCCTGAGATCCACAGAGCAGCATTATGGAAGAACCAGTCAGTCTTCACGAGCCACTACATCAGAGAACTTAATGAACCACTCCGAAGGACTTCATCGCCCAGTAGTCATTGTTGCAGCCAGACGTGTCGTCAACCACGTTAAAAGCACTCGGAAACAGAAGCAAGTAAACCCTCAAGATGGAAGCAAGACCACCTCTGTAACAAATGGCCCTTTTCAGGGCCACCAAATCAGAAAAGAGATCAATTCCTCCTGTTTTGTGTTTTTTTTTTAAATAAAGTGCGAAGTCTTGGATTTTTCTGGCGGAGGGGGGGGAGACAGCTAAAAACCATGGAGTACTCGTCAGGTGCCAATTTGGATGAAGTCTTCTGCAAATGCTAAAATTTACTGGTCATGTTTGTTTAGGCAAATGTGTAGGAACAAAATTCAGCAATTTTCAAATTATATTAAAACAGAATTAAAAGCTAATTAAAATCCTGGCAGGCAGCAGTGTCCCACAGTCATTGTTACTCCCTCTTTAGTTGCCCATGACTGCGCTTTTTGGTCTCTACGAAGTAATTGTCTTATAAAAATACTGGTTAATGTTAATCCATCCTGGGGGTTCTAATATGGAAAGTTTAGGCTTAAAAAATAATTTGAGGTAGCTAAAACTGTGTGGAATGGAAACTAAGTAAATAAATTAAAGCATAAACCAAAGGAAGCTGTATGAAACTGTCTAAAAATAATAATACTTGAGATTTTACATTTTTGTGTTTCAAAACATACGCCTAGTTAAAAAAAAATAGCTCCTACAAATGGTGCGTGGTATAATATGTTTCAAGGAGCTTATATGTCAAGTTTTATTATTTTTTGCCGGTCGCCACTGGCTAGCCTTTGAATACTGTAGTCGCTACTTGAGTGTTTATCGCCACAAGGCATTTTCCTTTACGTTTTCATATCCTAGCACCTATTAGTGCAAAGAGAAATGAGAAGGGTAGATGGACGTTGTGCAAACCTTACTGTGAGGCAAAAAATAAAGAGTATTGCTGTTAACTATGCTTCATAATAATTTTATACTGTTTTTTGTTGATTAGTCTGATGACTAGACAACCTCTATTTGTAGTTCAGTCGTATTACTAGCTTCCCACTAGCTCCTGTTTTTACTTCCAGCATCTTCCTGGGCCTGGCTGAGGCACCATTATCCTCTTTTTTATGACTAATTTTCTGTCATTATGCGTAGAAAATGGTAAATATTTAAAAATTGAAAACCGACGCATGATTTGAATAGTTTCTGGTTTCGGTTACCGGTCCATCCGTAAGTCGGAGCTTAGACTAACCTGTAACTACATTACATTATGCTGTTGTAATGTATCAGTAATACAAATGTGGTCAACCCACAGGGAAAATTCGTAAACAATAGATTTGTAAAACAATGATGTTAAAATGTGAACTTGCAGTACCCGAATAATGCCAGCTTACTGTCTTATTCCACTTAGCGGAGCTGTACCACAACTAGATTACAACCAGTTCATTAACTGACATGCAAAATGTGTTCAATGAGCATGTGGTATACTTTCATAAAAACCGACCTCTGTTATTCTGTGGCTGAATAGAAGCCGAAACTTGGCTATAGAGGTGTACTCCGGCAGTGCAGGGCAAGACTTACAAATATCGTTAAGTGTCAATTCAGGATCACTGATAACTGGGCCCAAATACATTATTTATATTAATAAGTTCTAATAGACTTTATATTAAGGCTGATCGATATTGGTATTGGGTTCAGGACAGATGCTATGGTGCCGGTTCGGAAGCTCATACATCTGCCGATACCTTGGTCAAGATACCTCGTACAAAACATTTGACTTCAAACTCGCGCAAAATTTGTGAGCAGGTGGCCTCAAAGTTTCAACCTAGCATACCACAATTTGCCGTTAAGTTATACTGATGGAATTTATGGTAGAGTATCCAAATTTAATTCACTCCCAATGCTATTTGCTAGTGATATCTCATGGTTTTTCGAATACTGATTGCTAATTTTTTTAGTTTTGCTGTCCCATGGTAACGGTATCGTATTGTCCGATACTGTTGGTATCTACATCGGAATCAAAAAAATGGGTATCGGACAGCCTTAATTACTGTTTAAAGCACTATATAAGCAATAGGTCGTGTATAATTCATTTTTGGTTTTTTTGTTAGAATGCAACAGTATGGGTACAGCGTGGTCCGATTCATCAAGTCTAACACAGTAGGTGTCGTTAGTGACTGCTGGATTCCAGATGATTCTGAAAACAGATGTTATTGGAATAACAAAACAAGTTTTGACGCTTTGTCAGCAGCACGGCGACATGTGGTACCAAATCCAGAAAAGGACTCTGGGTGGAAACTATGAACTTCAGCTGATGAAGCATTGTTGTAAGTAAACAGTCATTATTTTGTATGAAAGGTAGGGCTGGACCTAACTGAATTTGTTATAGTTGGCACCAAAAATCTTCTCGGGGTTCATGCATGTTAAAATAATGAAGGGTAAAATCTCACCCTCCAGCTAGGAGAATTCATTCAAATTCGTAATTTTTCGCTGGCTTATTACAGCCTGGGTTCTTCAGAGGAGCAGTTTTAACACGAGTTGTAAAGTTGACGTGGTTTGTTGATTTAAAATCTGGAATTTGAAGGTTGCTCCTATGAAAGCAACGTTATAAATATCCTTTGCTTAGAAATATCCTGTAAAAACATGTATTTTAATTTATAACCAAAATTTTTTAACCAGTTTTTTTTAAATTGGAAGTCTGCGAGGTCTGAACTTGTTCAAAACAAAATGTTGGGTTATGGTAGCCCTGGTTTGGTTCAATTAGAAAATTATGTTCGGTTCAGTCCCCTCTAAAATGCATTTGATGTGTGTTTCTGTGTGCCGTTTGAAAATTGCCTTTATCTGTAAATTCTAGCATTCTTGTTCTGAATGAGCCTTTCCCTAAAGATAAGTTACTGCCAGCTCGGTAACCCAGTGCGCATGTGTCTGCACACCCCTCCTGTACAAGTGGTGTCATCTTTCTTCTCGAGTAGCTCTACTGAGTGGACATGCTGTCATATTTCCCATCTGCTCCTCGTCAACTTCAACCCTTCGGTGCCTGTTGTCCTGTCATTTGCAGCTCTTCTAGACTGTTTTCCATTGTCCTTTGCTAGTCCAGCAACAACAATGGTGCGATCCAATGGCGCTTCGAAGAGACTCCCTTCCAGAAGATCACTCTTTCACCCTGCCTGTCACATATTCTTCTTGGCACTGTCGTCGGCCCTCCGCTTCCCGGTTTATCTGACCCTTAATGCGACGGCAGCCTGTTGTCCTTCGTACCATAATCATCCCGTGCATTCGTTCTAACATGTTTGTCTGTCGCAGCGCTTTTTCCAGCATTCACTGCCAGCCGGCTCTTGCTTGCCTTCACCCGCCCTAACGTCGGCTGCTGATGGCATTGCTGTCTCTGCGTCTCCTGCTCCTTCTGGCCTTGGCTTCGACTCCTGATCTGACAGGAGGCCTTCGTCGCTCTCCCTACCAGCTGAAGATGCTCCGGGCCCATCGTCTGGTTCTTCGCCATTCTCTGGATCAGTCTCTAGCAACAGCCGCGGCTCCTGCTTATTGACCTCGAGCCTAGGGTCAGGTCTAATGCTTACGGATGGAGCCATGCGTTACTTCCACTACGCAAGTCGTCACATCCTTCACCGTCAATTCCTTCGCAGATCAAGTCTTCCGCCCGAGAATGGGTTACTGCCCTTCAAAAGGTACTTCGCTCCCTGCCTGTCACTCTTGTCTCCCAGCAAGAAGAGGCAACAGAGCTTCCAGTCCGGCACGATGAATGAACCTGGTCATCTACCCTGTGTCCCACCTTTCACCGGCTGACCTCGTGATAACTTTCGTCCCTTACCTAATAGGAATAAGCCTGCCTGCACTTGTCATTTTAGGCCCTAGGTCCAACAGCGACAAGCAGCCAGCATCCTGCTTCGGGAGCCAGCAACAAGCCGTCGTCAACAAACTGCTCCAGTCTACCTCAGACGCTCTTCTCTGCACAAAGACTGCCTCCCATCAGTCACCAGGCGTGGGTCGTCTCGAGCATCAGTCACCGGCCTCGAATCACCATGCCTCTCAGACTTAACGTCGAACCTACAACAGCGGGTCCTGTCACTCGGCTGAGTAGGGCTGTTCACAGGCCCCTAATGGTTCACCCTTCTTGGCGGCTGCGCAACATACTTGCACGTGGCCCACGACCCAGCTTTTGGATCAACATCACGACTTCACGAAGCACCATTCTCAAGAATTAATCTCCAGCATTCTTCCTTGCCTGTCATCACTGGTTGGTTCAACGTAGACGACCGTTTAAGTTGGCCCACACCCTTCACCTATTTCTCGGCCATGCCCAGCGCCCTGTCATTTCCGAATCATTCCCACACCTTCACCATTCGGGAGTACAGTTTTGCTCCCAGACCTTCCTCAATCTACAGCAACCACTTCATACGGCAAGATTCGCCTGTTGCTTATACACGCCATGTTCTGGATAGGCCATGTGATTACCATATCACGCCATGTCCGTCTCTTCCGTATGCCACGCCACCTATCATCGTTGAATACAGCAGCAGCCTGTCAGTTACTTCAGCTCAGCGTTCGCTTCGCACTGTCATGGCGACAGCAACACAGCTCATTCCATCACTTCAGCTGCCTGTCAGCTAGCTCAACATTCGTTCGTCTTTATTGCCTCTTTTCAGGCTGCCTGTGGTTGTTAGAAACGTCAGCGGCTTGTCGGCTAAGTCAGCTCTGCCTTCATTCATCTATGTCGACCTTTCCCAAGCCACAATAACACCCTGGTGTTCATCGGCAACCCTACTGTATGGGCACGCTTTCATTTTTTCCGTACTACCCTTCGCCGCCTGGCACCCTATCATCAATTGACGTATCTTTCAGCAAGTCGTAACACGATCCAAAGGCAGTACGGTCCCCTCCCGGAATATCGGTTCTCCGGGTTACCCAGCCTGTCAGGCCATTTAACTGCCTGTCATATTTCGCCTGTTTTGTCGCCCTTCTCGCCACGATCAACCTAAGCGATCGTCCTCACATGGCGCCCTAGCCTGTTACGGCTCCTTCCAGCATTGATTTTGAATCTGTTTTCTTCGTTGGTCATATTGTCTGCTTGCGTCCAATTTTCTAATTTACGTTTTTGCCATTTTATCTCGTTTGGGAGATGGGATGAGAATGACCTTGAAATACGGTATCATTCCTTTTTCCGCGTGTAAACGTCCCCATCACACCCAACATTTCATTTTTATCATTATTATTCGCTCACCTAGTATGTTGTATTTATGTATGATTTTATGTTATGAAAAGTTGGTTTGCAAATATTCAGGTTTCATTAAAACAAAAACTATCAGTTTTGGTCATCAAGATAGATGTTATGACACTTGACTTACGCCCATCCTTCATTTTCGTTGTTAGAAAGAAAAGTCATATCCCGTAGGGATGGGTCGGTAACCGAAACCGAATTTTCGGCTTTTACTGAAAACCAACACCGAAACCTATTCGGATTGTGTGTCGGTTTTTCGTACGGTGTTCGAAAAATCAATGATTTGTTGTTTTAATTTGTTTTTTAATAATTATCATTTTCTGCAAAAGCTCCTACCTAATCATTACATAATGTTATTAATTTCAGTTGTTTACGAAAATGCAAGAAAGGCGGCGCGTAAAGGCGAATATACATCCTGCCTTGATACGAGTGATGACGAAACCCGTGGTAAAGGAAAAAGAATAAGGCTGCAGACATCGCACTATTCTGAAAACCATGTCGCTGGTGACAACGACGCTAGTGACACGGACAATACTTCAGAGGATGAGTTAGATAGCGGTCTGCCCCCACTAACTGCTCTGCTCCCTAGAATCCAAGAAAGTGAAGATAATGACTTGAATTTCTCTATCTCGTATACACTGTAAACAAGTAGGGATCGACCGGAGCCGGTACCGGAGCTGAGTACCGGCCGGTACTAGTGGTACCGGCACCGGTACAGGTGCCAACGCCTACAATCGAGTCGGTACTAGCACCGGCCAAAATTTGATCAATTCTTAACGATGTGCTTCTATTAGTTATTTATTCAAATACATAAACCTTTATTCAAGTACTTAAAGAACTTTTATTTACTATCTTATTTACCTTTAGTTATTTAAATAATTCGGATGACTGTAAAACGTTAGTAGCGTAACTTGACTGCACCATCCGTTGCTAGAATACTATGTTTTGGAGCTCAGGAACAAGGGTCATCACCGGTTAGCAGTAAAAATGTGCAAATCAAAAATCCAGCATAGTGATGCTGGGGTTGATGATCTTAAAATTTTTTAAAAAATTCATTGTATTTATAAAATTATAAAAATTATAATTAATTTAAGACACAAAAATGAAAGTTTTAATTATTCACTGCTGTGCTTGCTTGGCTCTAGCAGATATCGGTAGGGTGCTCTAACCGCTGACAACTGTGAAAAAGTAACCGATAATAGGCCATAAAAGAAAAAAAAAATGTAAATATAAATTAAATTGTTTTTCTTTAAATATTTATTACTAAGAGTTCAAATAGTTACTTTGTTAGTGTAACAATATATATTTACTCTTATTGTGTATTTATAGGCATCAAACTCTAGCCTGCATATTACTGGTAGTAGGTGCACCTTTCAGTTACCAACTTTAAGAGCCATTTGTCAACATCCGTTTTTCCTTTGCCATCGTTTATTATCCAAGCAACTTTGAGTTTAAGCTAGTTTCAAACGTGTCTGAACGAGTTTTAGGAGCTGCCAATCATAGATATTTATTTTTAAAAGTTAATTCATGGAAATTCAAGAATATGAAATGGAAACTTAATCTAAGCCTTTTTCTGTGTTGGTAGTGGGCCAGAAATATTGATGATTGGGGGTGGTTTTAAACCATTCGTTCGTAAGTTGTGTGACGTTTGGAAATGTTATGAATTATGGAGGAGGGGGGATTATACTTGTTCATTGCCCTTAACCACTTTTTTACTTGACCATATTTTGAATTAATAGGATATAGGTATTTTTGGTGGGTGGGGTGGTCCTGGAGCCCTCTCCAATTTGACAGTTGATTTGAAATTTAGTGCGAGTATGATACTTCAATAAATACGCCCAACATTTTTTTTTTTATCTGTGCTTACATTAGGTAGTCACAAGTACTGATACTGATCAGACCAGTTTTCAGAGGTATGCAAATCAGTTTAAGAAGATTACTACAATGCTGACAAATGGCAACAGCTCTCCTTATCTTTAATCTGTTAGCTTTTTTTTTTTTACAATAAATCATGGTTCCATACGGTCATTTTTATTTTGGAACCGGCACCGGTACCGGCAGGTGCCAAAAGCTCCAAGGACCGGCACCGGCAGCACCGGTAAATTTTGGCTCCGGTCGATCCCTATAAACAAGATGACTTTTTCACCTCTTTGTGTTAGCCCTAGACTAGGGATGTGAGAGTAGAAATATTTTAACTCGAGCCGAGCCGAGTTTGCAACAGAAGAATTGAGTATCGGGCCGAGTTCGAGTATTTGATGGAAATATTTTGTTTGCAAGTTTCCCTTTAATTTGTTTAAATAACAGGAACAAAGATGGTTCTTAGTTGACTGTGTGGGTCATGGTTTTCCAGTTTTAAGGATATAACTTGAAAATGGTTTCAGTTTTTGACTTTTAAGCTGCATCACTGGAAAGCTTCTCGTCGAGACGATCGATTGGGTATATTATAATGTCAAAATCGATTAAAAATTGACGAAGTTATCGCATTTTCGCCAGATTCGAGTTTTTCGAATATGGACGCGAGCGGAGTTCGAGTACAAGTTTCATACTCTGCTCGAATTTGTCGAGTATCGCGCGTTCCTACCCTAGACTAAATTTTGCAATAATCGTTTGGTTTGTTTCAAATTTTTAGTGGATTTCAGTTTAATACATTAAGAAATTACGGTCTCATAAGTTTCTACTATATTTGAGGGGTCGAATATCCAAATTTTGGTACGGGTTCAACCCAAAATCAGTTACTGGGGTGCAGAAAAATCTTGACAAAACCAAAACCAAAATGTAAACAAGCACTGGTCTCCTATTTTACAGCCATCAAAAATTGTAACATTCAACATCTCAATAATATGTACCGTTTTCCTGCACTGTGCTTAAAACTGACTTCACTATTCAACCGAAAAACCTATACCCATACCTATACCCTATACCATAGTTTTACCAAATTTAGTAAAAAATGGAGTTTAACTTCTTAGGAAAGAATGGCGTCACAGGAAATAAAACTCAAAGGTGTTTAAAATGCCGCAAACTGCAAGTCTGTAGTTTGTGTGGTTTTTTCATAAGTGCCCCAGTGGTAAATTCGATTCCAATCGCATACAGTAAAAGTCATAAGTTCAGTTTTCCGATCTTATTCTGATACCTCACACAGGCCAGTGAAACACAATACCGAAACAGACTTTGAGGTATATTCTGCGGATTACGTATACCACTTTTTCAGCAATTCTGATAATTGTAATTTCTGTTAATCATCAGGATCATCGGGCCATAAGTCGTCAAACAACACGTTTTCGGGCCATAAGTCGTCAAACCACCCATCTTCGAGCCACAAGTCTTCGGGCCACAAGTCTTCGGGCCACACGTCTTCGGGCCACACGTCTTCGGGCCA
>JAHWFP010238103.1:0-11995 GCA_023313725.1 Lithobius niger | reverse complement strand
ATTGAGTCATAACCTTGACCTTGGTGACATTGAGTCATAACCTTGACTTTGGTGACATTGACCTTTGACGTCGGAAGTAACATCACTAGTGGTCACGTGACAGGAAGTGATGTCATCAGAGGTCACATGACCGGAAGTGACGTCATATTCGTCTGGCCATCCGTGCTTGGCTCAAAATAGACTTTTTATAGTGTTACACAATAATAGGAGAAATTAACGTGTGTTCACAAAGTAAAGACATTCCAACTAGGCTAGTATGCACTGTAACCAGCCTGTAACTATGCACTAACTGTCTGATCTAGGTGGCTTGGATGAAAATAACAAGAATGGCAGCCACTAAACCATGCGCAACGGCTGTTTGCTGTGACGTCACCATGAGTTAGCCAATGACGAACGAGAACAACGGCTGTTTGGCCGTCTGATTGGACTAGCCAAGTCACGTGATGTGCACGTCACTGCAAACAGCCATGGCGTGTGGTATAGATTGATGAAAACACATCCTGGGTAAAACTTATAAGGACTGTTACATACTTTAAACTACTTTCTCGTCCTTTTGCAAAAAATCGCACAGTTAGCTAACGAAATACCGAGTGTTTTTTCTTCATATTTCTTGTGTTTTAAACCACTGTACACTAGGCTTCATCAAATTTATATTTTAGTGAGCACTCACTACCAATACTAATGGATTTAAAAACTATAATTTGACCACGCTAAAACCGAAATAGTCAGAATTATGGAACAATGTCCGGTAAGAAAATTGGCGTAGGCGTAATGTGACTTTTTCTTTCTTTTTTTTTTAAACTACGAAACGCCAGCACATTTTATTTTAAAGATATCGAATGTTTTTCGAGGTAGTTTTGTGGTAAAATGTATTTTTATCGCTGAAAATCGGTATGTGAGAAAATTCTAGGCTTTTCTACCCTGATATTGCTAACCTGACAGAATGTCGTACTTTTCAAGGCCTGGAAAAAAGGGCTTCACGCAATTCCAGACTTTTCCAGCTTTTCTAGCTGGCGTACGAACCCTGATTAGGGGTTCCAAAACTCTTGGTGATTTATCAGCGTTCATGTGATGCGCTTACTGCAGTTTCTTCAGTTCTAGCATCTATATCACTGCAAGCATATGGCAGATGCAAAGCCTGTGGCAGCATTTGGTATATAGCTATTTTTGAATGGTTGCCTTTTCAGGACATCTCTTGGGGTCAAGGGAGGATCCAGAACGAAATCTTGGAGGGGGCATCAGGATGATTTTTCAACATTTTCGTGCATTTCTTTCGTAATTTAACTGCGTTTATTCCAAAGATTTGAGCAATTTTTCCATTTTTACTTGCCTTGGAGGGGGCCGCAGCCCCCCTCGGCCCCTCCCTTAGATCCTCCCTTGCTCAGGGTGTACTATGCAACATGCCATGAACCTAGGATACATTGGTAAGATTATGAATTAATCCCTAATTGTCGCAGATGTGTGCCATTTTTCTTCTAACCAAATAGTGGTTTATTATCTGCAGAGGTGTAACTTCAAAATTGGGGCCTTGAGTCGGCAGTGCAGTGGAGGGACCCGGTCACACACAAAGAATCAGTTATTGCCTCACAAGGTGAGGGCCCAGTGGAGGGCCCCTTTCATTAAAAAAAAGAAATGCTGTTTTGCCACACAAGGCATGAGCTCGGTAGGTGCCCCCCTCCCCTTTTCACAATAAAATGTTGTTTTTGTCACATAAAGGCAAGAGCCCAGCCCAGTGGAGCTTCCCCCTTCGCACAAAAATAAAATAAAAACATTTTTGCAAATCAAGGCACAACGTTTTTCACGAAACTATAGATTTCTGATACTTTGTGGTTACTGTAATGGTATTATATAATATCTACTTACAGGCTTATCTATATTAAAGTAACAAGGCCGGTTTCTGATTGAGATTGCTGTATGTGATAGCTTGAATTAAAACGAAACGTAATCCATTTGGTGTCATGCCACATTATTTTATAGTGCTGATATATGTACATTAACCATAAGCCATCTGGACAATTTATGGGTTTAGTCCAAAATAAATCCATAACATTACAAACAAATTTTAAATTGGGGCCAGTGACAGGGGCCCCCACAGTCGGTGGGACTGGAGGGGGCTGCCTCCTCAGCCTCATTGTAGTTACACCACTGATTATCTGTGGCCAGTCCATCCGAAACTCGATGCAAAGAGACACAGCTTTTCAAACCTTTGGTGAAAAGTTTGCTTTTTAATGGCCTAGCATCAATAAACCTATTGCATTAATGCGTAAGTAGTCTGTAAGTTGTGATTTTAATGAAGCAAACATTATTAAAGACTGGTCTCGTTTTGAACACTAATATGAGAAAGAAAGACAGGACTGCTTCCCATCCTGGGACATGAACTTAGGACCTGCCGGAAGATTGCTCGGCCGAATACGTGGGAAGTATTTTCCTTTAGTGTCTTAGAAAACAGGAAGTGTTTCGTACTTTTCAAGGCCTGGAAAAGTGCATCACGAAATTCCAGACTTTTCCAGCTTTTCTAGCTAGCGTTACGAATCCTGATTAGGGGTTCCAATAGGCTTGGGAATTTATCAGCATTCATTCTTTTCTTTCTCTTTAAGATTAGTATTTCTGACAAAACTGGTAAAATGCTGACAAGCTTCGTAGCTTACAGTTCGTGCAGCACGAAGGCACATACAAATCTAATGACGACTTGGATAGAAATGCTGTTTATATTCCAGTGGTAGACTGGTAGTGATCGATTTCTACTAGCAACTATACTATTGGAGCGGAACGAGTGAAGCTAGAGTAATGCAGTGACTCACTGTGGTTCTTTGTGGTATAACATCACGCCAAAACTACTGAACCAAGTATGATACAATTTTGTATGCAGACTTAGTGCAACTCAGCGTGTATATTTTATTTTTCATTTCGAAAACCGGTTATATTATGGGCTGGAAATTAAGGAATAAATCGTAAATTGTTAGAAACGAATTGTTAAAAACCAAATAATTTTTGGTGTGCGTTAAAGTGGCACTATCACCGATTGAAAGCAGACGAATTCTGACAACATCTAGCGCTGTGTAGTACCATCTAGCGTTTGCTTGCACCAAGTGAAGGAATGCATAACGGCATTTCTTTTAACGAAACAAACAAGCCACGACATCCTTAATTATTGAGTGAAAATTTGGTTCATCCTCGTGCACCTGCGAGCAAGCTATAAAGGTTAACAATATCAATGTCGCTAGATGGCGCCACGGTATTTTCGTTCGCATTTCAATCGGTGATAGTGCCACTTTAATTGTGATCATATCAAAAACCAAAACTGGTAAAAGGGGGCCGCCAAGTTCCGAATGGTTCGGCCTTTCAAAGGAGTGATATCAACAAACCAAAACATTCGCCAAGTTAATCGCACCGCTTAATAGTTCGAAGGTTAAATGAAAACTAGAATTTTGCTACTTTCGGTAGCAATGTTCAAGTGTTCATTTAACGTCCGAAGTATTATTCGGTGCTATTAAGTTGGCGAATGTTTTGGTGTGTTGATATCACTCATTTGAAGGGCCGAACCATTCGGAACTTGGCGGCCCCTTCAAGCGTTAATATTAAGCGTTAAGCGGGATTCTGCAAAACGGGAATTACCGTTTGGAAAGGGTAACCATCATCAAACCAAACCACCTATCTCACTCTTGACATGATTTATATAACGAACTATTCTTGAAAGAGACCTTTGGCACTGACGTAGTGACGACCAAGCATTCTAAACCACATTTAAAAGTACACGTTTTTCCGTCTGTATTGCCAGTTTTCAAAACGCTAATAAATCAATTGTTCTTATTCTACGACTGCTTGTCTGTTAAATGTTTGCCTTTTAAAGCCCCATTACATAGAAATAAGGTATTAAATTTCGTGTACGTAAAATATCGTCAAATTCGTTTTGGCGAAACGGGATTTGGCGAAAATGGATTGATCCCTGAGGCCAAAGCTGTTAATATGCTTTCGTTTAGGCGAAACGGGAGTTCATCGTTTTGAGGTTCAACAATTTCAGGTTCACGAGAAACATGCAAGCGCATCACCAATCAACGAAAAATTGTTTCGTAGTTGAGAATAAAAATGAAATTATCCGGGTAAAATAATTGTCGAGGATTCAGTACAAATATGAAAAAGGCAAGGAAGGAGGGGTGGGGGGGCGGAGAGACGGAGGCGGGGAGGGAGGACCAACAATGTAGGTCCAGCTGCCCCCCCCCCCTTCCCCGGGGGGAAACTACCGTTTCCCTTCCCAGATATAATCTCACACTCTACTCCAGTATATCAACCCGTATAGTGACGGCCCTAGTATTCTTTGTAAGTTAGGGAAAAATAAAAAAAATTGAAGAAACTTACATCTGTAAGGAAATCCATAATGGCAACCGTTTCGGCTTCTGTGTCTTTAAAGAAACGAAATCGTTCTCGTCATTTGTTTCTGAGTCACTCTTACGAGAAACCAACCGTAAAAAAGAAAAGAAAACACAAAATAGAGTAAAAGGTCGACCAAAGCTGGAGACTCCACACGTCAGCTGTTTTGTGTTTGCAGTTTATCTGCCAAAAACGAAAGCAGATGCTCGCTGTGAAATCAGCTGACATCCTAATTACTCGATAAGATAGCCTTAAATTCCGAAATACTTACGCTGACAGGATGAAAACTATTCACGAAAATGTGATAACTTATCTCATTTAATAATGTAAGCCTGCTGACCTCATTTGCACAACAATAACTATCAAAGCTCAAAGTCCTGCATAGTTTTGTTTTGTATTATTTGCTTGAAGTTTATTTTAGTAAGAAAAAAGCATGTATGTTGCAGTATACGCAGAAATATCAAAATATTTCTGAGTAATTTTGAGGAAGGAAAAAAAAAAGAAAAATGCGGAAAAAAGAAGTGATATCATAAAAACCATAAGGGGTACTAAAAAGGAGTCAAAGATGATAAGGAAATGATATCAAGTTCAAAGGTGTTAATCTCAGCTGTTAAAGGAAATCCACCCAAAACCAAAACTGGTATAAAAATCCGCGAAGTGTCCAAAAACGATCGGCCTTTGAAGGTAGTGATATCATTCCACCAGGGAATCCTATTAGCCAAGTTAATCGCACCAACTAATAGTTCGTTAAGTTAAATGAAAACTTGAAGATTGATACTGGTTGTAGCAATCTTCAAGTTTTCATTTAACGTCCAAAGTATTATTGGGTGCGATTAACTTGGCTAATAGGATTGACCTTGTCGGCCTTTCCCTGGTTGAAAGATATCACTACCTTCAAAGGCCGATCGTTTTTGGTCACTTGGCGGGTTTTTTAACCAGTTTTGGTTTTGGGTGGATATCACAAATCTCATAGGACTGTGAACTTACATAAGGTTACATCATCTTATTTTCATTTGTACCTTTTTTCTAGAGGAATTTTATTTCTTTAAATTTTCACATTTATAATTTTCAAATTTACTATTGCTAATTAGCCGCTAGATTAGCCAAATTGACACGGCTTAGTTTATTGTATGACTATTCTTCACGTGCCTAAGTTGCTTCAATCCCATTTTTGCACACACTGGCTAACAATCGCTGATTCGTTCGCTTCACTCGCTCAATCAGCGCATCCCCTTCAGTTGTTTTGTTTATCCCTGCACCTTCCCCTTAATTTTTCAAGATGTCGTTCACATTTAATCATGCAGAAACCCCTGAAGGTCGCTGTTACTAAAACAGAAGAACGCGAAGCATTTTATTTTTGGGTTATTAACAAAAACCCTGTTAGCTCGTGGATGCTCGTATTGTTGCGTAACCATCATCTAACGTGCATCCCTTTATTCTTACGCAATCCACGGCAACGTTAATGTTTCTTTATTTTATCCTTCGCTACAGTTCAGTTTTTAGTTCGTCCAGGCTTTTACAATAAATCTAAGTACCAGTCTCGATTGTTCAAGCCATTGTTGCTTAAAATCTTTGCTTGCAACTTGAAAAAGAAACGAAATTTAAATTCGCTGGTGGCGAATTTCAAAACCCTCCCACGTCTTTTTCCTGACCGCTACAACCCCCAACCAACAAAAGGACCCTGCTCAGATCACCATGCATCCGTGTGCAAAAGTTCAGCAACGTTGGCCTCTTCAATTTTGCGCTAGCCATGAGCAATGAGTCTATGGGATTTAACATGGGGCTAGCGTTACTAGCTAGTTACTAGTTAGGCTACTAGCTAGCTAGTCAGTAACATAAAAACAACGTTATTGACGCACCTTTCTCTCTATGAATGGTGGACACTCAGCCTTTAACTTTCAGTTTTTCTTTATCCCTGCACCTTCCCCTTACATTTACCACAATTTGAAAGATTTCTGTCGCATTGGGATTTATTCTCAACATGCCAAAATATGCTTTTAGTTGTTTACAGTTAACAGACATATGTCTGCTAATGAGGCCGCCTTTTAGTCTTCTGTACGCCGTAACCGGCGAGAAGACTATTGCAACGACTTTGTCCGTCCGTCCGTCGCTTTTTTCAACTTCGCAACAGTACCAGATATTGACGACCATTGTTTACAAGGTTCATTGTTTACAACGAACCTAGGGCCATAGGGCCTTAGGGCTTCGTCGGGCAGATGACCGGGTGCGGTTAACGCTCGCTAAAACCCTTTGACCCTTTTTTTGTTTACAACGTCCATTGTTTAATAGACTGCTTTGACGCGTCCATTGTTTACAACGTCAAGTTTAATAGACTGCTTCGGCGTAACTAAATTAAATAATAACAGCAGTCGTATTGCATGATAGAGGTGTGCGCCTCAACATTGGAAGTGGAGGAACCGTACAGAAGACCGGTGCGACTAGGCAGTCGCTGTAGCCGCTTGTTTATCATTAACAATCAATTTTTTAACAATCGGATGTCTACAATGGGATGATCTACTGTTACTTGCACACTAGAACCTAACAATTTTCAAATTTTCCATTTAAACATTGAACTTTTGTTGTAGCCTGGTGCGACCAGCCGAAGTTTCACTGAGGCACTAAGGAAGCAGTAAGAACAACGAAACCATAAGCGGAAAGAAGCAACAAGGTAAGCTAAATAGGTAAGTATACACAGATAAAATAAAAATACAAAATAAAAAACAGAACGAACCCAATGAAACTGAACAGCATTCAGCAACCTTAAAGTGCAAGCAAGGGTTGGAAAATTTAGGCACAGTTTGGGAATATAGGAACCTCCCATATAAACATGCTAGGGCGAATTTGGGACTGCAAGAACCTCCACATAAACACACTAGGGAGTGTTTGGGACTGCAGGAACCTCCCACATAGACAAGCTAGGGAGAGTTTGGGACTGCAAGAACCTTCACATAAACATGCTAGGGAGAGTTTGGAACTGCAGGAACCTCCTTTCTAGACACGCTACGGAGCGTTTGGAACTGGAGCTAGAAACCCCCACTCACACACGCTAGGGAGAGTTTTGGCACTGCAAGAACCAACCACATCGACAAGCTAGGGAAAGTTTGGGACTGCAGAAACTTCCACTAGGGAGAGTATGGGACTGGAAGAACCTCCCTTGTAGACATGCTAGGCACAGATTGGGACTGCACGTACCTCCACAAAAACACGGTACGGCAATTTTGGAAGTGCGAGAACCGCTTTGAAGAGTTTGGGACTGCAGGAACTTCACACTACTAGGGAAAGTTTGGGAATGCAAGAACCTCCACGTAAACACACTAGGGAGATTTGCGGAGAGCAAGAATTTCCACATAAACACGCTGGGGACATCAAACGCAAGAATATCCACATAATTTCCTAGAGAGAGTTTGGGAATTTCAATAAGTAAATTTTATTTTCCAGATAGTGCTGTCTTGGGATGCCCTGGTACATAAAAAGGCCCTGCGTAATTTCGTGGGAGTTAACTAAACCAGCATAACTTTGACGAAGCTATCTGCTGATTTACATAGTACTGTCCTGGGATGCCCAGGGTACAAAACGTCCTGGGTACATATGTCCTGGGATGCGTAATTTCGTAGAAACCAGCTAGACCAACAGAATTGTACGACGGGTGACTCTAGTAGTCGTTAATAGTGTATGTCTGTTTAAGTAGATATGTTCTTAAAACGAAGCGGGCTACCAGCATTAAAGTCTCACCCTTTGAGAACACAAGAGATACTAATACCTAAGACCACTTGACAACTGTTAAACGTCCAGTCCAAATCAGTCCCACTTGGACAGAAAGACGTTCAACGCACGTCCAGTTACCTGATCACGACACAGATAAGGAGGTCCACAATACTTCAACTTCAAACTAGTTATGGAGATGATCCGGACCTCTTTGAGACACCAGAATAATACTTCTTTGCAACCGTCATACAGGCCTATGTGGTTCGACAACATTACCTATGTCGAACATTAACATATAGGTAATGTTAACGTTAAACGTTCGTAACATCGAAAAGAATTAGGATAATTCCAACTTCTTTGCTTTCGTAGATTCTCAATCAGCCACATACTACTCACTCTTCCAAGTCCTGGTTTACGTGTGGTGGGGAGATTTTATTGTTTCCATAATTCGCTATTAAAATTTGTGTTAAAATAAGGATAACACCAGGTTTGAAATAATTAACTGAAGTTGATTAATTTATCATGAAATGATTATTTGCATAATTCAGACATTAAATTAAAAATTGCATCTCAGATCCGGCAATATCTTCATTACCAACTAACCGTTTATTCACCATAGTTCATATTTTCATTTTAACTTTAAAATGTTGTACATACACGAAATATGAAGAGCTGGACCAAGACTGAACGTTAGAAGGATATCTATATTTTCTTCAGACCAAAAAATGAACATTTGATTCCGGACGTCCGTCAGACATGTTCTGAGTTACCCAAATTGGATCTGACCACACTTAGATGGTCTGAACCATTATTACAGGTACACTGGATAATGATATTGAATGCTGTATGAGTAACATGAGAAAGAACGCTCAGACAACTACCCTGACTGTGGTACTCGAGCTCCGTATACCTTCTGTTTGGTAACTGGTACTCTTTCAGCTGTGCGTCTGGGACGGACCTCCGACCAGAGCCTCTTGTGGGGTCCACTCCGGTAGTGCAGTCGGTAAAACTTTCAGCCTGTATCTTGCTTAAATTGATTTCTCGATTTTGTCCGTTAACTTAGTGTATATTGTGGGATTCGAACTAGCATCCTCCTGGTTTGGAGGCGATGATGCTGACCACTGGACTGTGCCTTGTCACTCTGCTCGTGGTCCTCACAAAGCTCGCGGTGCGTGTTAGGACTTTTTTTGTTTGGCCGTTCAGTGGCGTATTGCCGCTTGGCAACACCCTGTAACTTAGGGTTAAAGTGGCAGTATCACCGATTGAAAGTCTGCGGAATCTGGCAACATCTAGCAGTATCTAGTACAGTCTGGCACTTGCTTGCGTCAAGCGAAGGAATGGAAAATACCATTTCTTTTACCGAAACAAACAAGCACGACCTCCTTAATTATTGAGTGAAAATTTGGTACGTCCTTGTTCACTTGGGTGCGAACTGTATAGGTTAACGATATCACTGCCACTAGATGGCGCTACGGTATCTTATTCGCTTTTCAATCTAGCAGCAGAAATGTGAAAAACATAAAGAATTCAACGGGATCAGCAGTGGGGGGGGGGGGGGGTTCAAGGGGTCAGGTTGGCTGGTTGATAGCACCGCCCCCTGTGCGGGAGATTCCGGTTCATTTTCGGGAAGATAAGGGTCATGTGGCACTTTGTGCTAATGTCGGCTGTGGCATGTTAAAGATCGTGGCTTATCCGCTGGGATTTCTTCAGCTTAATTGTCCCTCTCGTTAACTACGCGTAATCATTCTCATGTCGATAAAAGTCACCATTGGTTGCGGTGGGCGGCCTGCACTCTGTTACTAAAGGGAGTGTCACTAACACAGACAACGACTCAAAATTCTCTTCCATTTTTTACCATTTCTGCTTTTTACTAATGCTGCATTCTATTTCGATTTCGCTTTCACTTTCGAATTCGAATTCAACTGCAGCGCTGTAAATGTCTGCCATCTGTCGTCGTTATTACGCAACACCGTTTGAGATGTTAGTGCACGGTCCATCCACTTCAAGCGACACCGGTCGTGGTATGTCTCATATTTTCGTTTTCGCTTTACCTATTTACGTTTATCCTCTCGTCCCCGTGGGGCTGAAATACCACCAAACCAAATCCGTTTGATTCCGTGACGGTCAATAACTGGCACACGCGCTGTGGTTTGTGAGCACTTTTGGTTTACTACATTATTAAAGTTAAAAAGTCTAATTTTTTGGTAGTCAAATCAACCATTTATGTAAATATCCACAATTTTTTGGTAGTAAAATCGGACCATTCTTTTAATGTAAAAATTCACCATTTTTGGGTAGTAAAATCCACCATTTTTTGGTAGTAAAATCCACCATTTATGTAAATATTCTGGCGGGATAATGTTAAATACTGAATGAAAGGTAGTATGGGCATTAACACTGGCGATAGGCAGTGTTAGTAAGGGTCGACCTAGGATCTCTGTGTTAAACTTTCAACTTTGAGAGCTTATACCTCCGTCAAAATTAAAAAAATTTAAACCAAATTTGGAATCTAGCCTTGACAAGTCAAGGCCTGTCTACAGTCCAAAAATTGTGAAATTCAGTCCAGCGAAACCCGAGATACAGAGAGGGGCCAAATAGACAACTTCTTGTTCTGCTGCTTCTTGTTCTGCTTCTTGTTGTTGTTGTTCTGGGGATACTTTCGTCTGTCCTCTCTGCAGGTCAAACTAGTTGTCCTGTAAAGCTGGTTCTTAGCTCATTTTACAGGTATTGCTCCGTAGATGTGCCCTTTTCATAAGGCCTTTTCTAATTGGTCAAGTGGTTCAGGGATTACGGAGCTCTAAACGACCAGATTGATTGTTTTACATTGTTTTAAACATGGTTATTATGCAACAATGCCATTTAGCAACCGCCAGCTGCAAGACATAGACTGAAGATTAAAGGATTTGTTTCTATTGTTAACACTTGCGATAGCCAGGTTAGTAAGGGCCATAGCAATTTACCGAGCTTAAAGGCGGCGTAACAAAACAAACAACAAATTAATTATAAAGGTGTCACACATACCCTACCCCTCATCCACCACCACACCTATTTATTACAATTCTCAAAGTAACACGGATTAATAAACAAAAACGTATCGTTAAAAGTTAAAAGTAAGGGTCTAAAAGTCAAAACCTGTAAGGAACACGGACAAGCTTTGACTGTAAGGGTCTAGGTGTCAAATTTGGCCAGTAAGACACTGCTAAGCATTAGACCCTTACTACCCGGTGATCATGTTAATGACTTAGTAAGGAAAATTGGAAATTAGCCAACAGCGAAAATCATACACTAGAAGTAACGTAATTCAGTAAGCCACCGTTATGCACTTACGTTTCATCGAAGTGCAACGAAGAGATTAAGGTGCTATGCAAGTGATCTGGGGTCGAATCCGGGTCATGCCACTCCGATTTAACGTAAGTGCATAAAGGTGGCTTACTGAACTACGCTTACGCTTGTAGCAGGTTGTCTTGCTTGGAATCGCTGCCATGTTACCAAACCGAAAAAAAATGTCAACCTAAAGCAAAGTAGGAAACCCACACCCCCACTATCATTGGTTCATCTCATGGGTCTTTATAGGACAATTTCAGACAGCTGTTCGTCAAAAACCGGGTAGTAAGGTTCTAATGCTTAGCAGTGTCTTACTGGCCAAATTTGTCACCTAGACCCTTACAGTCAAAGCTTGTCCGTGTTCCTTACAGGTTTTGACTTTCAGACCCTTACTTTTAACTTTTAACGATACGTTTTTGTTTATTAATAGAGCAGTGACACGACGTAGTATTATTGTATATAACTCTATGCTGGAGCCTTAATGGGTTAGCTGCAAGGGACCCTGCAGAGAGAAACAGAAGGGCGTCATACTGAAGCCACGTGAAGAGTGATTTAGACCTAAAACGCGCGATTTTTGTTGTTGGAGAAAACAACGTTA
>JAHWFP010238090.1:0-21532 GCA_023313725.1 Lithobius niger | reverse complement strand
TCCAGCAGCAAAAATCATGTAACGCAATATTTTACTGTAAATACCACGTAAACAAACGTAGACTTTACAAAATAGTGTTCGGAATTGAACTTGATCTCGTAGCACACTCTATGATGTAAATTCTAGAATACATCATAAATTCTGCAGTCTGAATTGATGTCATCGATCCATCCATTTCATGTTGTCAGTTGATCAGAATTGGACTTGGTCACACATCGTCCCCTACACTGTAAATTCTAGAAATTTAATGCCTTAATACACGAAATATTACTAAATTAAGTTATAAATGCAATGAACTTTACGTTAAATTGTACTTGATCACCAGTCATTCTCGATCCTGTAAATTCTATATAATTATGCTCCAAGTTCAACGAAAAAGCATTATAATTGAAGTCGGTTACATACCGTCCACAACACTAAAATTCAATAAAATTACGTTGTAAATTCTACAAAAGAAAGGTTGAAAACTGTTAATTTCTACAAATTAATATTCTGGATTCTACTTAGCGTGAATTGGGTGTCTGACGCTCATCGCTCATCATTGTAACTTTTACGTGACATGATCGATGATGGTGACGGAAAGAAAAGACGTGACGATCGTGAAAACATCATGAAGTCCTCCACTTTCAAAGTTAATCCAGTCATGCGAAGATTCCCCCCACACTTCTATCCCCACTACCACTTCTACACCCCACACCCTAATTCTGACAACCCCACTTCGGGTAGCAATGAGATGGTTAAAGTTTGCAAAAAGTATCCTCCATTCCAGCATCCGATCGACAAATCTGAAGGTAACGCTGTTTTCTTCTATTTTCTATTTAAAAACAATAATTCTTAACTATAGAAATATAGCAGGTAGTGGGGGCAGCGGACCAGAAAGTAGGAGTAATGACTTTGGTAGAATTTACACCCCCATTCATCGAGGGTTTACAATTTACGCATAATTTGCTAGAATTAGATGAATTGATCAATTTCAATATGACAGTCTCTGTACGCACTCGGCCCTACAATGTCACCTCTGTACACATACGATGACGATGTCACATCTTATCATGACCTCGAGATGACCTTGTATGGTTTTATCTTGGCTCATGACTTTGGACATTTTCATGATCTTAGCTCATGACGTGAGGGTAGACATTTTTTTAAAAACCTTATCCACATCACATAGAATTTACATACAGTTTTGTAGAATTTACACGTAGAAACTTATACCCTGACTGCAGAGTGGGGTGCTATCGGATGGGGTGGGATCAAGTGGGTGCAGTTGTCCGCCACTTTTAAAAGACACATAAATCCACACCACATAGAATTGATGTATAATTTCGAAGAATTTACATGACTCTACTTGGAAACGTGTGGGGTGAGGGTAATGACGTCACAAAGTGTTGGAATGGTATTTTAAACAACCAGTCAAAGACGATTATGACGATCTAATGACCGGATACATACAGGGTTCGAACCTAAGTTGTTATAATTTAGAGGACTTGATGCGGTGAGGGGAACACGGTGAGGAGGTTTGAGCGACCTCACGTTTTGGAAGGGAATTTGTAACAACCAATCTAAGATGAGAATATGGATCGCACGACTTGAATTGAGTAGAATTTACATATATTTTGGTAGAATATACACCACCTGATGAAGTGCTGAGGGGTGCTGTGGGTAGGGCAATGGCGTCACTTTTATTCATGTGGGAGGGAGCCATGTGATGCGGTAATACCATCACGTCTGGTTATATGGTGGTTACATGCGATTAAGAAAATGACTTCACATGAAAGCTTGATGTAATAATATAACATGGGATGTCACGAATTTTAAAGAATGCAAAGGTACTATTAAATTTCACTGATTCAGCCCATTTAAACCATTTTCTTTTGACTTAAAATGGCTGAAATGAAAGATAATATGAAAAGCCACGGACGTACACATACACAGAGAAATTAGAAGTTTTTGTTAGCTGATAGCTACTAAAGGTATAGTTTCGTAGAACACAAGAGAAATTTTTATAGCAATTAAATTTTTTCTTTCATTTTTGACAGTATAATTTCCATGATCAAGGAGCAAACAAAATCAGTGGTGCCAGGACTTATAATGTAATACGTCATGGTGAAGAGTTGTTAGTTGGGTTGAAGATCCAGAAGGTACTGTTTAACAGTAGACTAGACCTCATACCAATTGTCTTTTTTGGGGGAGGGTTGGTTTCTTATATTAGTGCTGACAGTTAATCCATCAACACTAGAATATCTGGCCAAGAAAGCACTAAGCACTATGAGCAGTTGTGGTGAGTCTTTTGTGTGTGTGGTATTCAAATAACCACAGTAACAACTGGAGAAGGAGAACCAGCTGTTCTATGTTATGGAAAACGGGTTGGGGGGGAATGAGGCTTAATGACACGTCGACTGCTTGGTTATTAGCGCCAACGGGTTGGATCCTCATCGTAAAAACAGTGGGTACCATAGAGAGTGAAACTAACTAAGGGTGCACAACTTAAATAAAATAAGATGGTAAGTTATTACCCATCAGGCTGGCTTGGATTTGAGTCTGATCAGCCTAATGTTGCACGACGAGCAGCAACATGTGTCACTGTAACTACCTTATAATTATTGGTTAGTTATACAAATTATACAAACAGAGCGTTAAAATTACGAATTAGCAACATTTTACGGGAGTACCACCATAGAGGGGGGGGGGGGGCTCGTGCAAATGTTTTTTGCGCATTCACACTGTAGCTGCACTCCTGAAAATGACAGATTAGGAACATTAGATGGTCTCATGACTGTAAATGTTTTATGAGCTTTTACATTATGAGAGCTCTCACAAATGTTTACTGCCTGACGAATTAGTGACATTAGAAGTCCACAAATTGGGTACCCTAAAAGTTGCTTTTAGGGTAATACATCTATGTGATGAGCTTGCCATAAGTACCGGTTTCCACACCACCCGTGAGGTAGGTATACAGCCCATTTTTGATATTTTATATACAGTTTACCCAGTAGGCCTACTCTACATAGCGGGTTTTGTTATTTTGCATGCGATTTCACACCCTGAGAAGGAAGACATACTTCACATATTATTCAAACTTATTAAATTCGCCCACTAACTTTTCTTTTTGCCCTCCGTTTTGTTTTGTGGACGTTTCTTTTTTTGTTGCAGCTTTATTTTTCTAATCTCTCTTTCTCTGTGCATCGGTTTCTTGAGCGTGAGATTTGCTCTTAGTAGAAGAAAATTTCTTCAGTCTCACTTCTTTCCGAACTCACGTTTCTCCCGCTCGAGCTTTGCTCTTAGCAGTGGCATCGTTCGTCAATCTCTCATTTTTCATCTCCAGGCATGACGATGACCGTCTTTCCTGTTCCAATTCTCTTTTTTTCCGTTTTGCGTTTCTCCTCCCACGCAGAAGGATCCTCCGATTTTCTCCAACGGTTCTCCAGTAAAGAAAACCTTCGAGCCACTTTCCCTTTCCTTCCAACTCCCTCTCTAAATTCACGTTTTCCTTGTTCCACATTTTGTGCACTGTACTTCCCTGTTCCTTTCCCTCATCGTCGCTCATTACATCAATGTCTGAGTCAAAATCGTCGTCGTCTCTCTCCACGCGCCCGAGTCGAAGTGACCGATAGCTAGGATGTCCTCGCCATTGTTGAAGATGAACCTCTTATCGTCATACAGCGAGAGGAGTTTTGAAACTCGTGTCATACTCAACTCGTGGCCGATGCTGGAAGTTTTCGCCAAAGTCCCCTTTTGCGCATGTGTTGTTGATTTCAAGGCAGATTTATAATCATTGAAGGAAAAGTGCTTCTTGACTAACTATCACTAGATTTCTTTGGCATTTTTAGTTGTCTCTTTTCTCCATGTTTTAATAGCGTACATCTTAGCTAGCAGCTCTACAAATTGTTTTAAAGCGCCCATCTCGTCTTTCATCTTTCTCGGGACGTGTTTATTCGAATCTGAAAAAAGGCAGTGGTCTCGGGGATAATTTTTCGTGTTGAAACGTTCTCGGTTCTGGAGCGTGTCTTCGAACACATCGTCCATTTTGATTCGGTAGCAAAGGCTATCTGTGTCGGTAAAGATGAGTTTTGCTTTGTCTCCATACTATGGTCAAATGAACTCACAATGGAACTAGTACATTGCAAGTTTAGAAAGATCTAAAATGGAGAACCCCCAGTATAAGTAAGTAGGGAGATCGCACCAACGCTTTGAATACGTGTGTTGATTTGCTCAAGATTTTCGTTCAGGATCTTGAAGGAATCGGTATGGAGATGGAATGTGTATATAAACGCCCTCTTAGAGTCAGTGCATAGCTTGACGTCGAGCCGATTTTGTTTGTTTTCCGTGGTCTTGCCGAAAACCGAAATGTTCAAAAGTTTAAAATAGTCCTTCTCAAATGGAGCGGTCGATGCTTGCATTTTAGCGGTGTTGAATTCGAAATATTCCCTCATCCACGATTTCTGGTTAAAGGCACGGAATCTTTGGATGCGAAGAAGAACTAACATGTGCCGGCGGGAGAATTTCAGGTTCCGGTAGTGAATTATGACGAACTTCTACTTGTGCAGAAGATTCGGAACGAGCTTGATGTTGGCCGCAGATTTAATAGTGTGCTTCAAGTCTTTGGCCAAATCTCTCAAAAAAGAGGGCAAGAATTCCTCCGTAATGTCTATCTTCTCTGGAGCTAGGGGGTAATCGTTGTGCTCAACGTGAAGCTCTCTGGGATATTCGAGATCCACTTCCAGGATGTATCCGACCTCTGCATCGTCCGGCACGGTCTCTACGTCGAAGGTGCTGATTTCTTCCTTCGTCAGGTAAAGGAATCCGTCGTAAGGTAGATGAGCGCGTATTACAAAGCCGTAAAAGTTATTCATGGCTAAGTCTACAATGTAGATGGATTGATCACGAGGGTGAAAGTTGGATAGGTACTTGTTGTTGGCTTTTGCAAACCTCTTTCCTACAAAGGAAACACCGCCTACGATGCCGTAGTGCAAAGTTATCAGATTGTGTTTCCTGACGTGAGTGAAAAGTTCCAAACCTGGATCTCATCATTTTGAGGAGAGCCGCTCAGCAAAATCCACGAGTGGATACGCAATAGCACGGATCCAACTTGTTGTTTTTCAGGCAAAGTTTTCTAAAATCTGTCTGCAAGCAGGAAAACATCCGTTATTTGGTAGATCTCGTGGTACGAACCAAATTTCTTTGTCTTCATATTGGACCAGACGTTTAGCTTCCGAAGGTACTCATCACTCACCAACTTTTCGTCTTTCCGCTGGGAGAAAAATCACATTCTCAATGGTAGTTCTTCCTTATCGAAAATGGACATGTCTCGCACGTGCTCCTAAGGGTAGACATCCATTCTCGTCAGGAGATTTGGAGCATCCTCTTGGGTCGTGCCATCCTGAAACCAAGAAGATTTTAGGCCAGATTCCAAGGTGGCTTCGAGGATGGGGAAGCCGAGGTTACTTTTCCTGCAGTTCTCCACCAGAGTATCCAACGAAACTTTCAAGATACTTAGACTGTCCATGAATGGAAGATTTATGCCTTTCCTTTTAATCGTCATGCTCTGTAGATTCTCTGCATTTTGGCTCGTGACTTCCCCTTTTCCCTTGAACTTGTGCATGGCAGATACTAGGAGGTCCATGTCACATCCTTCTAAGCTGTGGAATACGATGGGAATGGTTTTCTGTTCTCGAATGATCAAGTTGCATTTTGAATGAGTTGCTCCCCTGTACTTCCCACTGCTGTGGCAATGGTTCCTAACCTTTTGCTCACTAACATTCTTGGGGTCTTTGCAGTTTAAGGGTTTTTTGCAGTAATGGCAAACGTTGGTAAAAGAATAACTATTTTTTCAGCTCGAGTGAGTTTAAGCGGTTTTACATTTTTCAACAGCGTAAGATAATCGTTGGCTTCTTGTACCATGCGTTCGAAAACACGTCAACAGAATCTTCTACCAAGTAATATTGCTGACTAACAATCTTCCCTTTCTGTCGCACAACGAAGTAACCGAAGCTACAGGGACGGGCTGATGGATTTTAGGTGCCAAACTCGTGGAAGCTTCACGTTGAGCTGTTTGGACGGGGCGAAGGATACACTTGCAAATCAGCATAGATGATACGCGGGGTTTTTACGGTTGAAATGCCGAAAGTCGAGAAAGTCTTCTCCGTGCGACCTGAATTTAAGCACTCGCGTGGGTTGATTTTCACGTATTCTCACCGGTGAATACCCGGCTAAACAGTTCCGGCAATATAACTTGGCATAAGTGCCCATTCCCCGGAAGCAAAAAACCCACCAATGTTTCTAATAGCACAGTAATGTGTGTTCTCTTTTAAAGAGTCTTAGTTTATTTGGCACCTAGCATGAGAAGATCGATGGATCGGCGGGTCGATGAGTCCCAAATTCTTCCAGAAGAGGCATACCGTATTGATGGTGGCTGAACCCCTGCATTTGGGATAGATAAATGCAATCCCTGAGATAAGATATACGGGTAATTTGTCAATTAAACACTCGCATTCTGCTTTCATAATGGAAGAATGTTCCGACCGAAGGTGATTCCACAATTGATGTTTTAAACTGAATACTTCTGCACAGTAAACACAGGTAAACTTTTTTTTTAGGAGGATTCATTATAAAAATATAAAACATTGATCCCTTTTCATTAAGAATGAAGAAAAAAAGTGGAACGGAAGAAAAAATTGAGGAAGGGGAGAAAAAAAATTAAGGAAGGGAAGAAAAAATTGAGAAGGGTAGGAAATAATTTTTTTTACATGTTCATTGCTTTGTTCGTGTAAAAAAAAAGGACTTATTTATTTAAGTTCGCTAATGATGTCTGTCCAACTCTTGTACTTGGAGTCATAGCCCTTCCATTTAAAGAAATGAAGCATTTACCCATCTTTTCCTTTCGTTTTACGTAATAATTGTTCTCCTAAAAACAAATCGGGAACTATATTTTTGAAGTGCTGGTTCGTAAAAACCTCTGAGCACAGTTCACCCGACTCGTCTTTTAGAAGATATGAGCCGGTTGGGTTTTTTTTGTACTTTGTGTCTAGAAACACGCTAGTGTGTCGTGCCAAGTTAGAAAACAAACATCACAACAAACATCACATCAATTCAACTGTCGAGTTTGCAAACCATTGTATAGCGACGCCATTGCGTCAGTATCTTATATCTTCAAGCATAGTTGGGCACATTTCAGGTACTTGGGGGAAAATAATAGAGCGGTATGAAAGCTTAAATTGTCTTGAAATCGTAAGCAATGAGACACCTCACAAAAATTAACTCATCTAAGCTGCTTTCAATGCAAAATCTGACCCTCAATAACGTTGTAAATGTGTTACTAGTTACTAGTAGACTGTCTTTTCCTCTTGCTTTGTGGCTTTTGAGAGCTAATTTGTGTTCTATGACTTTTCCTACGTATTTTGACCTGCTGAATCCGAAAATCAATGTTAACACGCGATAAACTGGGGCGGTTAGCCGATACAGCCAAAAATTTAAAATGGCCGCCGCCGGAAAGTAAAAATTCGTACAGGTGCTTGCTAAGCGTCTAATTTCAAATGGTTTGAAACGAAATCGACACTTGTGCATTCCTGGTACTTCACAAAGTCGAATACGCTCCTTAAAGGACACAAATCTGCGACTGCAAGCCACTACAGCCAAAAATTCAAAATGGCGGCCTTCAGAAACTGAAAATTCCTAAACATTCTTACTATACGTGTAAATTCAAATGTTTTGCAACTAATTTCAGCTGTAAACGTGTACTCCAGTTCAAAATGTCCATTAGGTATATTACTGAGCTCAAAAACTGGCCTAGTTTGCTGCTACAACCATGAATTCAAAATGGCGGCCCCCAGAAAATGAAATTTTCCTGGCATTTATGCTAGTCGTGCAATGTTAAATGTTAATACTAGTAGGAGGCTGATTTAGTCGCAATTGTTAATCCATTATTTGGGCCCACAAATTTAAAACGTTGGGTTGTTGATTTTAAACAATAATTTTGTTACCAACCTGAGAAGAACCCAAAAGACCCAAAAAGCCATGAAAAATCTATTGGAGGACTTGAATTAACACTTCAAATGACAAACCGGTTTTTAATGCAAATGTTCTTTCTTGTAACATAATACTTCTGTTTGAGTAAAGATCAAATAAAAAGTTGACTTTGTTTTACTCTCACACAATTTCTCTATAAAAAGGATTCTACTTCTTTCTTTCTGCATTTGCTTTATTTTGTGGCGTCAGTTCTGGTGGGAGCTGGGGGCCGTCATACTAGACTGGTTGCCATCCTTCTTGGGTTTTCCGCCAGCCACAATTCTCAGAGTGGGGTTCTAGCATAGTTGCACTCCACATGCACTCAGACGTATACAACAAGGTCAACTCTGTTCAAATGTTGGTATGTACTCCGAGGATCAGGAGGAAGCGTTTGTGTCATCCGGTTTTTCTTTTTGACTATCGTAGACTTATCCGAGTTGTTGCATAATCATCTCCTCCTCTTCCACGGTAGAAATCAAATTATAGAAAGAGCATAACAGATTTCTCTGCTTCACAGTTGAGTCTTTCTCGTTTTCCAAACTCCTCTAGGCCTTTAGCAAGCTGAGGATGATTTAAAACGTTTTTCACAACACTGATTTTTCCAACTTTAAAAAGGTAGGATGTCACATCATAACTCCTAATGGCGTGAAGAGTCAAAATTTTGCGACACAATGCTGCACCCAAAAATTCATAGATCTTCTTTATATTGATGTACCTACCTTGTCAATCTTCATGAACCACGGCTTCTGACAACTTTTTGCATTAAGCTGGGCAAGTGCATACACTGATATTACGAATACATCAGTACCTTTCGATGTAATGACAACTGGTGATGACACTGCAAGCAAAAGAGCCTTGCATCTGCTTCCTCATGACTGCATATTTCATTGGTTATCATCTCTGTCTCACGTTAGAGGGTCCAACAAAATTGTCCATCTGTAACAATAATTGAGTAGGGAAGTCTTTTCCCGTTACGTAAACTCGCCAAAACTTTACTAAGTTCTTCGTCAGTTCACATATATTTTTGCTGTGAACTGTTTCCATTTATTACCTTGAGGCATGGGTAATTCTGATGAACCAATGTGGACACGAACTGCTGACTCTCTTCCTTGTCTTGTAGAAGTTTTTATGCTGTCTCTTTGTATGCTGTTTACTTTGTAGACATCAAATACACTATGCACTGATACCGGACAGAATGAGGAAGGTATAAGGCAATACGACAGTAAGGTATTAGCATAGTCACCCCGCGTAGGTTTTGCAGATATAGCATTAACAGCTGCCATACCATCACTAATCCATGTAGTTTGTCTGATGCAGAACTTTTTTCTGACTTGCTATCATCTATTATGAAGTTTCGTCTCCTATCCGCATGCTCCCATCAGGAGCGTGCACAAAAGCACTCCACTCAGAGGATACTTCAGTTGTTGCTAAGCTAAATGAGAAACTAGTATCAAGTTTGATAAACGAACTGCGTAATACAAAAATACATTTGAAGGACCAGCAGGAAATATTGCAACTGGTGTAGAAGTTTCCACCAAAGTTGTAGAAGACATGCTACGTGCTCAGAAACTTCATGATAAGAGCAAGTCAGAAGAAAGTTCTGCACCAGACAAAGCTACATAGATTAGTGATGGTATGGCAGCTGTTAATGCTGTACCTGCAAAACCCATGCGGGGTGACTATGCTAACACCTTACCGTCATATTGCCTTCTACCTTCCTCATTCTGCCCGGTGTCAGAGCATAGTGTTTTTGATGTCTACAAAGAAAACAGCATAAAAACTTGTACAAGACAAGGAAGATGAGAGTCAGCAGTTCGTGTCCACATTGGTTCAGAATTACCCATGCTTACTATTATTATTAATCAAGGTAATAAATAGAAAGTTTCTTCATAACAGCAAAACTAAATGTGAACTGACGAAGAACTTAGTAAAGTTTTGGCGAGTTTACGAAAACAGAAAAAGACTTTCCTATCCACTTATTGTTGCAGATGGACAGTTTTGTTGGACCCTCTCACGTGAGACAGAGATGATAATGAATGAAATATGCAGTCATGAGAAAGCAGGTGCAAGACTCGTTTTACTTGCAGTGTCATCACCAGTTGTCATTACATCCAAAGATACTGATGTATTGGTAATATCAAGGTATGTACTTGCCCAACTTAATGCAAAAAGTTGTCAGAAGTCGTGGTTCATGAAGATTGACAATGGTAGGTACATCAATATAATGAAGTTCTATGAATTTTAGGGTGCAGAGTTGTGTGGGAAAGTCATGACTCTTACCGCCATTAAGGGACATGATGTGACTTCCTATCTTTTTAAAGTGGGAAAAACCAGTGTTCTGAAAAAAAGTTTTAAATCATCCTCAGCTTGCTAAAGGACTAGAGGAGTTTGGAAAACGAGAAAGACTCAGCTGTGAACCAGGGAAAGCTGGTACGGTATGCTCTTTCTATAATTTGCTTTCTACCGTGGAAGAGGAGGAGATGATTATGCAACAACTCGGATAAGACTACAATAGTCAAAAAGAAAAACCGGACGACACAAACGCTTCCTCCTGATCCTCGGAGTACATACCAACATTTGAACAGAGTTGACCTTGTTGTATACATATGAGTGCATGTGGAGTGCAACTATGCTAGTACCCCACTCTGAGAATTGTGGCTGGCGGAAAACCCAAGAAGGATGGCAACCAGTCTAGTATGACGGCCCCCAGCTCCCACCAGAACTGACGCCACAAAATAAAGCAAATGCAGAAAGAAAGAAGTAGAATCCTTTTTATAGAGAAATTATGTGACAGTAAAACAAAGTCAACTTTTTATGTGATCTTTACTCAAACAGAAACATTTTGTTATGAGAAAAAAACGTTTGCATTAAAAACCGTTTTGTCATTTGAAGTGTTAAGTTAATTCCTCCAATAGACTTTTCATGGCTTTTAGGGTCTTTTGAGTTCTTCTCAGGTTGGTAACAAAGTTATTGTTTAAAATCAACAACCCAACGTTTTCTGTCGGCCAGGGTAGCGTGAGAGGCTCCTTCAGCGGCTATAGGGTGTATTCAGGCTAATTCTGGACAATCTTTCGGCCCCGACGATGATCGGTGGTTTCCCGGGTCGAATACCCAGGCTGGAACCTCCCTTTACCGGATTTCTTCTTCTCTAAAAAAAACTGGTAATGTTCAAAATTGAGCCGGTTCAGCCATACAAGCATTAATTGCTTCAGCTGACATAAGGCTCGTCAAAATAATAAAAAATAATAATGTGTGGGCCCAATAATGAATTAACAGTTGCAAATAAATCAGCCTCCTACGAATATTAACATTGCATGACTAGCAAATATGCCGAGAAAATTTCATTTTCTGGACCCCGCCATTTTGAATTCATGGTTGTAGCAGCTAACTAACCCAGTTTTTTCGAGCCCAGTAATATACTAACTAGATATTTGGAAGTGGAGTACAAGTTCACAGCTGAATTTAGTTGCAAAACATTTGAATTTATACGCATAGCAAGAATATTTAGGAATTTTCAGTTTCCTAAGGCCGCCATTTTGAATTATTGGCTGTAGTGGCTTGAAGTCACAGATCTCTGTCCTTTAAGGAGCTAATTTGACTCCGTGAAGTCCAAGGCATGCACAAGGGTCGAATTTGTTTCAAACCAATTGAAATTAGACGCATCGCAAGCACCTGTACGAATTTTTAATTTTTAGGCAGCAGACATTTTGAATTTTTGGCTGTAGCGGCTAACCGCCTCAGTTTATCGCGTGGTAACATTGATTTTCGGATTCAGCAGGTCAAAATACGTAGGAAAAGTCATAGAACACAATTTAGATCTCAAAAGCCACAAAGCAAGGGGAAAAGACCAGTGTATAGCTACTAGATAGCTACTCCGCTCATTCCCATGTAATTTCAATAGGGTGATTATTCATCGATACCGTGATAACGGGAAGGCTTCCAGCCAAGAAATTGGACGTATGGCTGCAATACGATACGAAGCGGGTCCCTTTTATGGTTTGGAGCCTAGGGGTGTATTGAGGAAGGCGTGGGGTGGCATGTAAGAATGGAAATATTGTTATAACCATTGTTAGTATTGTCGGCATCGTCTCTCATTGGACGGCCAAAGTTCTGACAATGAGAACGTGTATACTGACGTGCGTGCCTAGACACACACTAGTGTATCAAGATAAATCTAAACGACGTTGCAAAGAAATGCACGGTATTCACGTCCAATTCACGAAGAATAAACCAACTGTAATAACAAAGTCAAAAACTGGTTAAGAGGTCACCAAGTTGAGAGTGGTTCGGCCTTTCAAAGGAGTGATATCAACACACCAAAACTAACTAAATAAAACAAAATACAACAAAATTAAAACCAAACCAAAAACCAATTAAAAGGTGACTAAGTTGAGAATGGTTTGACCTATTAGCAAAAGATACTAGCAAATTGTTGAAAACCAATTTCTTGTTGAAGTGGCACTTTATTACACCTATACACGGTAGTGGAGTTGAGTCAATACACAATTAAAAAAAGGAGTGATATATCAAAAACAAAAACTGGTAAAAGGGGCAATTAAGTTCCGAATGGTTCGCCCCTCCAAAACAGTAAAACATTCGGCAAATTAATTGTACCGAATAATACTTTGGACGTTAAATGAAAACTTGAACATTGCTACCGAAAGTAGCAAAGTTCTAGTTTTCATTTAACCTTAGAAGTATTAAGCGGTGTAATTAACTTGGCGAATGTTTTGGTGTTTTGAAGGGGGGAACCATTTGGAACTTAACGGTCCCTTTTACCAGTTTTGGTTTTTGATATGATCGTAAAAACTTCGTTAGTAAAATTTTGTAAATACACCTTATCGAAAATTTTCTTAACTTTAGAAATCCTGACTTTTTTTTCTACAGCGAATTTAGGTTTGTTCAACAACCGCTTAGTACTAGTTTGTCTCACAGTGGTTGGGGACGTTTGGGTACTTCCATCGGTTTTAGTTTTATGGTGGAAAGAACCGTGTTATTGTAATTGGATACTAATTTGTCGATAATGTGCGCCCACTCATATTTCCCTGCCTAGTGAATTTTTAAACATTCGCGTTTTTCAGCATTCTGTTGAAGCGTTCTACCACGCTCACTTTTTTCTCAGAGTATGTAGAGTACATGTTAATGCTATGGTGCCTAAGCAGGATCTTGAAGTCTTTATTGTAGAACTCACTGCCTTGTAAGTTTTTAGGGGTGTCGCTCCTACAAGTATTTTCTTGAAAGCTTCGGTAACAAGCTGGAAATAGATTTAAGGGGAAGGCCCATTCAAACTTAGACGTGATGTTAATGCAGGTAAGTAGGAAGTTAAAACCTTTATTTTGGTTAGTGTAAGGTATCATTTCAACCAAGTCATCCTACCATAGATCTTTCAGGCTCAGTGAAACCACTTTCCATGTCGAAAAATTTTTTCGGGTTGGTTTTTGAAGTTCTTTTACGAGTTGATTTTTTTTTAATTGCCCATTCTGAACCTAAGTTTCGTTTTGATGATTTTCTTAAAGATCGAATCAGCTAGTTTTTCTCTCCACGCCAGAGAAGGATCATCTCTATCTCTATGAGCTTTGGCAATAAGAACTTCATCGGCGGTGTGTTGATCTGTTAAGTCAATGGCTGTGAGAGTAAGCAATATCGTGTTCTTTGCATGCTTCATGAAGTTGATTGATTCCTGGATCTCCTCAAACCAATCTTTTTTCCAGTTTGGTTCCCGGGATGCAGTATTGATAACTTAATTATGATTTTATTTACGATTCCTTTGCCAGACTCGGGTCCGTTAGAAGTGTGTGACATTTACATTTAATGCAGTGCCTTATCTTGATAATTTTGTTTCCACGGTTCTTTGTTTTTTATACGATTTTATTTAACCTAAACCAACATTTTGATAGGCCATCCTGTCTCCCCAGCAGTTATGTTCGTCTTTGATGCATTTCTGATAAAATTTCAATCATCTTGTTTTTATGTTCGTCGTGGCCGGCCAAAGTAGATTAACACAAAAACCTGAGTCTCTTTATAAAGTCATTAGGATCGTCATAATATTTGTAATCGACTCTACTCAAATAACCCACTTTTTTAAGCATGACCGTCCCTTTTTTTCTTAGATTTCATGTTTTCCTAAATCGGAGCGATGATTTTACTTGGTGTTACGATTGGACTTGGGTTTATGAGTGGCGGGGTGGTTGTTTTGATAAATGGTGTGAGTATTTTTAATATAGCCGCGTAAGCTGCTTTAACTTCTGGTGCATAGGAAAATTCTTTCAAATCTTTATAAACTAGCAAACTCCAAAGCCCAAGTTTCCGCGTGTACTGTTCCCCACCGACCGATATGCCATTTTCAAAAATTTTGACTGATTTATTATGATGATCAGCTCGCTTTTTTTAGTGTCATGCTGTAACCCGAATACTGGGTCTTTCTCCTTGGGATTTTCGAAGAATTTTACGGAGAAAAATTTGGCCGTTTGTCCGATAACATGTCCTTGTAAGAAACTATCAATGGACCTGAGAATGGCGATGTTAGGAAGCTCCGGGGGAGCAGAAATGCGTGTAGCTTGCACCGCGTAGTATGTAGGGTAAGTTTAGGACTGGTGCTCATTGAGTCATATTCGGTTTTGGAAGGAATCTAGGGAGGAATTTTCATAATCAGGGCAGGAGCTGGAGTTGAAGATATTCGGAGAAGTGGAAATTGAGAGGGGTTGACAACGTGTTTTCACTCGGATTAACAACATTGGAAGGATTCAACTGTAAACCCAATGATTTGTAGTCATCCTCATTAGTTTCTTCCTTTTTGTAATATTTAATCAGTGTAGTATGCGTGTGCTGGCCTAGATTTTGTACACCACCGATCGATGTTGGTTTTAAAGTCCCACTTGTCCCATTTGCTTACTGCTGGCTGAAAAAATCATGTAGCGATTCTTCTTCTTATCTCTCACCCAAATGTTGATTTAAAAACTTTTTAGTTAAGCGCCTTTTGAATTTTAAGATTTCTTATTTTTACTTTTTTCATTTCAATAAAAAACATCGGCGTTTGAATGACGTCCTTGAGCAAAGTAACGTTCAAAGTGTTTTTTTTTGTTTGTCCAAAAGGTGATCGTCAAAAAGAATCAGGTTTCGAAATTTTGGGTCCAGTTCTTTGGGCAGAATTAAATCAATTTGAGAATTGTGAAAAAATGCGACATTCCATCCAATGTTTTTCTCAGTTTCACCAAATATAGACTGCAAAGCTTTGACTGACATAAAGTTTTACTGTAAATAAATAAATAGTCATAGTCGAGCTGTCTTTCGTTACAAATGAAATTAAACTGTAAATTAGCTTCTCCACAATTTGCGGGCCCTATAATTAGACATCTGATATTTCAAGGTAGAAGTAGGTGATTTTTACGTTTTTTCTTAGGCACGCAAAAGTCATAGTTTATAATTTCCATAGTTTTTTTTTATTTACACATTTTGTTTTCATGTTTACAGAGATACTAAGCCCATAAAGTCTTCATCGGTAAATTTGTCATTGGAAACATCTGAATGAGCTACTCTATAGCCTAGATAACATCATAATTTCATGTTGCTGAGAATATCGTCTACAAGGTAGACCGCGGTAATTTTACCTGTGACTTCCGTCAAGTTTTTAAAGTGTTGTAAGATGGTAAGTTAAACCAGGGTTTGTCAATAACATTCTTGTTAAGTTTCCCGTAAGTTTTGTGAATGTTCTTGTACACCCAAGTTTTATGACAGAGCGGTTTGCCTCCGTTACCTACGTTCACCTTTTCGTAAATGGGGTAACATATGGATAAGCCATGTGCATAGAATTGGGATAATTGAACGTAGTAATGGATGCGGGTTGTAATGTATGCTCGTCAAACTCGATCTCTTGTTTTTTATAGATATACCGTTTAAGATTTTTCAACAGTTTTTCCGTTTCCGCATCGCTGGGTGAAATCTAGCCTTTAGTTTCATTTTTCTTCCATGATGGGAGTCCCCAAACCCGTTAAATATTGAAACTGTATGGAAGGAGACCTGGAACCCTTTATACCTTTGTTAATCTTTGTACCTTTCTCGTCCTTAACTTTTAGCAAGTTTTTTGCAATTTTCTAATTGTTGTATTTAAAAAATATGTCAGTCAATACGTTTGTACAAGCATTGAACAGGACGAGGGGGATGGGGTGAAGTAATGGGAGTTGGTTGGAGAGAACAGCCAGGACTAGGATACGTTTTAACCCCAAGAAATAAAGACGATATGCAAAGCAAAAGTGTAACAAAAGTAGGAGTTGCTATCGAACCTGAAAACTCGGTAAATTATTCTCAGAATGGTACTCTGGCAACGGACGCTCAGAAACTTAAAACCGACTTGCCTCCATCCATTACTCTTCTAGTCAATGAGTTGGCTTCTGTCGTTTTTCTAGCTTAAAAAATACATTGTATGTAGATGAGACTGACGGAAATTTTTATGTGAAGAAGAAGCAAATTAAAGACACTAGCGAAGTCACGCGCTTCGCTCGCTCATTCTGCGTCGTCTCGCTGCGTTCGAGGAGATTTCTTGCTGCAACACTTATCATATACATAGACGTTCCACATAAAAAACGGTCAAGCAAATTATTAGAATGTAATATGCGATATCGATTATCTTGAGAGAAGGTCAATATTATTTTTTTACGTCCAAGAAGTCAAGCAAAAAGATCAAGCAATTTATCAGAAAAGCGCTGTTTCTGATGACGTTCGCTTCGCTTACTCAATCGGGCGCAAACATTTCCTCAGAAACTTGACTAAATAAATGTAACCACCAAGAACCACACATCATTTTTGTAATTCGTGTTAGTATACACTTTATATGGGTTTTCTTGTTTTACTTATTTTAAGAATATTGTTCTTTACGTCCTGCTCAGTACAGATTTTTCCATGGGCGTCTTATCACTTGACTTTCTGATGATCCCTCACTTGGAGAAACATCTGCAAAACGCCAGTTGTAATCTCCTACGAAGGTGAGAGATGAAAGATTGATAGAGCAAAGCGAGCCACACATCCAAAAGGTTTACTTTACGTGGAAATCGCTCGCTTTGCTCGTTCAATCCACGCACCTTTGTGCTACACAAACACGAATGTGTGACACCGTTTTACAACCAAATCAATTGTTTTGATTTTTCCCTTCATCAAGCCAGTTAGTATAAAACCAATTTTAAGATGTATATGTGGTGTGTTGGAAAATACGTCGTACGTGCACCCTTTTCCAGATCATCTCTCTTTGCTCGAGTAGGTTTTCATGAAGAAACTATGACGTCATGAACGAACCTCATGACGCCATGAACAAACATCATGCGGGTAAAAAAACTTTGACGTTAGTTTTTCAGGTTTTTTCGCATATTTGAGGGTGATAATATCAAGTTACAGCAATGAAAATAGGCCTATCAAAAGCGAAATTTAATTACCTTTAGTTTGGTCCTACTCCCATCTTTGTAGGTGCCTTGGTTCCAGAGGAGTAAAGGTACAAACACGCACGCACGCACGCACGCACGCACGCACGCACGTACGCACGCACATCGTATGATTTTAATTATGTGGACTAGCGGAGTCGCTAGCTTCGCTAACTCATTTCGCGTCGTCTCTCATCGCTCGATGTGATTTCTTGCTGCAACACTTATAATACAGACAGACCTTCCACATAAAAAAACGATCGAGCAAGTTATATGAGTGTAGTATGCGATATCGGTTATCTCGAGAGAAGGTCAATATTATTTTTTTACGTCCAAGGAATCAAGCAAAACGATTAAGCAGTTTATCAGAAAAGCGCTGTTTCAGATGACAAACGCTGATTTTTGTTCGCTTCGCTCACTCAATCAGCACAAACATTTCCTTAAAACTGACTGAATCAATGTAACCACCAAGAACCACACACCACTTGTAATTTGTATTAGTATACACTTTATATGGGTTTTCTTGTTTTACTTATTTTAAGAATATTGTTCTTTACGTCCTGCTCAGTAAAGATTTTTCCTCCATGAGCGTCTTATCACTTCACTTTCTGGTGATCCCTCACTTGGAGAAACATCTGCACAATGTCAGATGTAATCCCCTACGAAGGTGAAAGATGAAAGTTGATAAAGCAAAAGGTTTAGTTACATGGAAATATCGCTCGCTTTGCTCGTTCAATCCACGCAATTTCGTGCTTCAGAAACACTACTCAATGTTTGACATCGTTTTAAAACCAAATCTATTGGTTTGATTTTTCCACGCATCAAGTCAGCTAATATAAAACCAATTTTAAGAGCTATATGTGGTGTGTTGCAAACTGCGTTGTCCTTTTAGGTTATTTTTTCGGTTCATTCGGCTGCGTCTCGCTTCGCTCCAGATCATATATCTTTGCTCGAGGAGATTTTCATGAACAAACTATGACGTCATGAGCAAACATCATGCGGGTTAAAAAAACTTTGACGTTAGTGTTTCAGGTTCTTTAATTCTTTAACTATGTAGACTAGCGGAGTCGCTCGCTTTGCTCGCTCATTCCACGTCGTCTCGCTACGCTCGAGGAGCTTTCATCCTGCTACTCTTGTGCTGCTAACAGACAATCCACGTCTAAAACGATCAAGCAAATGGTCAGAGTGCAGTACACGTTTTTCGGAAGGCTTCATTGCATAAACAAATGGTAACCATAAATCATTTCAACATTTGCATCTTTCGAAGCAAAAAGATCAGGCAATTTATCAGAAAAGCGCTGTTTCTGATGGCAAACGGTGAATTTCGTTCGCATCGCTTACTCAATCAGCAGAAATATTTCCTCAGAAGCGTGACTGAATCAATGTAACCGCCAAGAATCACACATCACTTGTAATTATTGTACTGATTATTTCGATATACTGACTGTGCAAACTAATTGCAAATGTTGCTTACAGTTCGTTTGTCACATTCCTCAGCAAGCCTGCATTTTATCTTAATCATTCAACACATACGATTTGTTTGTTTGCAAAGGGTTTAGTTTACGTGGAAATCGCTCACTTTTCTCACTCAATCCACTCACCTCCGTGCTTCAGAAACAAGAATGTTTGGCACCCTTTTAAAACCAAATCTATTGTTTTGATTTTCCATGCATCAAGTCAGTTATATACAAAACCCATTTTATGATCTACATGTGGTGTGTTGCAAAAAATGTCGACCTTTTAGGTTATTTGTTGCATGCATCCTTTTCCAGATCATCTTGCTTCGCTTGAAGAGGTTTTCATGCTCAAACTATGATGTCATGAACGAACCTCATGACTTCATAAACAAACACCAAGAGGGTTGTAAAAAGACTTTGACGTTAATTTTTCAGGTTCTTTCGCTAATTTGAGTGTGATAATATCAAGTTACAGCGATGAAAATAGGCCTATTAAAAGTGAAATTTAATTATCTTTCGTTTGGTCCTACTCCCATCTTTGTAGGTGCTTTGGTTCCAGAGGAGTAGACGTACAAACACACAAGCACGCAAGCACGTACGCACATCATATGATTTTAATTATGTAGACTCGCTTCGCTCGCTCATTCCGCCACGTCTCGCTGCGCTCGAGGAGATTTCTTGTTGCAGCTCATATGGTGCTGACAGACACTGAGCATAAATTATTAAACATATGTTCAGGGAAGTGATACAAATAATGTGCGCATTTTCCACTACAGGATAAATATTTAGCCTACAACTTACTAAGAGTGTTTAAGAAAAAGTGCTGTCTCCGATGACAAACGCTGATTTTCGTTCATTTCACTCCCTCAATCAGCGCAAAAAAAAAAAAAAAAAAAAAAATTTTTCCGGATTAAACGGCGGGTTTCCCAGAAGGGCAAGCCATTTATACTGGACCCGTACAAGTTTTTTCTTTCTTTATTTATTCTCTTGTCTCTATTTGACAAATTCTGGTCGTTTCATAAAAGCCCGAAGACTTAATTTACCAAGGATGGACCTGAAGTGTGCCGGGGAACGAGCCTGACCGCTTCATCACGAAGAGAGTTCCACGCAGATGTAACTCGAAGTGAAAAGAAGTGTTTTCTGCAGTCACAATTTGCCGATTGTACTGCCAGTTTAAATGAATGTCCGCGTGTAGTCCGGCACGGAGCTGGGTCGAAGAAGGCAAGATCAACATTAAAAAAAAACCGAACGATTTTAAAAGTCAAATATAGGTCTGCTTTAAGCCTGCGTAGTTCAAGGGACTCAAGTTTAGTTTTCTCCAATCTTTCTACATAGCATAAGTTTTTTAAGTTTAGTAAGCTCTTTGTAAATTTGCATTGAACGCGTTCTACCTTGTCAATATCTCCCAGAAGAGATGGGGACCACACCTGGCTGGCAAATTCCAGCAATGGTCGAACAAACACACTGTATAATAATAATAGTATTATTACCAGATATGAAACACCTGTTCACCACTGCTAGACGGCGGAAGGCTCTCGCCACTATAATGTCGCATTGTTTGGTTGACTTAAGGTCTGCCGTTATGCAGACACCAAGGTCGTTTACCGAACGCACGTCTGGAATATGTAGATTACCAAGGTAATATTTATGGCATGAATTTTTTTCCCAACATGAAAAGCTAGACACTTAGGAATAGCCAGTTGGAGCTGCCACTCTTCACTCCAATCGTGGATTTAATTTAAATTACATGATATGGCTGGTGATGCGGATGAAAAGTCGGTGATAGGTGCTCCCATCTTCAGGTCATCAGCAAATTTAAATTGGATCACTGCATTGCAGGTCGTTTACAAAAATTACAAAAAAAAGTGGTCCAAGCACAGAACCCTGCGGGACGCCACTCGAAAGCCTTTTTAAAATCCAAATAAATTACGTCGTTAGGTACACCGATGTTAATCCCTGATGTCAAGATGTCTAAGAACGATAAAAGTTGGTATGTAGTGCATCTTCCCGGTAAAAATCCAAACTGATCATCCAGTATAATATTATTTTCCTGAAGATAGGCCAGCATGACAACTTTTATAGAAGTTTCCATTAATTTACACGCAACTACAGCCAAAGCAATTAGCCTGTAATTTGTCGGATCTGCAGTGTCACCCTTTTTAAATACCAGAGTTACATTTGCCGACTGCCACATCGAAGGAAGTTTGCCAGAGTTAAAAGATAGGTTGAAAGTAAGTGTTAATGGAATCGCTATTTGCAACATACCCTACTACTTTATTACTGTATTTAGGAAAAAGTGCTGTTCTGATGACAAACGCTGATTTTCGTTCACTTCGCTCCCTCAATCAGCGCAACCTACCCTACTACTTTCTTACTGTATTTAGGAAAAAGTGCTCTTCTGATGACAAACGCTGATCATCGTTCGCTTCGCTCACTCAATCAGCGCACACATTTCCTCAGAAACGTCACTGAATCATTGTAACACCGAGAACCTCACATCACATGTAATTTGTGTTTGTACTACACTTTACATGGGCTTTTTTGTTTCACTTTTTTTGGAATTTTTTTTCTTTAAGTCCTGCTTAGTGAAGATTTTCCATCGGTTCCTTATCACTTCACTTTCTGATGACCCCTCACTTGGTGAAACAGCTGCAGAAATCAAGT
>JAHWFP010238085.1:0-21314 GCA_023313725.1 Lithobius niger | reverse complement strand
ACTGAACGGCTGACGCAACATCACTACGCACGCGCGACGTCAAGTTTAAAGGTAAAGACCAAAACTACCCCTCCACTTCAATCGCAGAAACTAAGAGCAACATCACCTGGAAAGCAGAATATCGGTCCTTACAAGAGGGAGCTCTTTTGGGGCTTACCTGGCAATGCCAAGTGCCCGCCAGTGTTTCTAATGAGCATAACTTCAAGTCTACAGGTGGAAGAGGAGCCTTCCCAAACCACAAAAGAGAATGTGGCAAAAATCGCTCCCAAGGAAGAGGAGGAGTGAACCTTCGAAGACGTTTCAGGATACCAAGAGGTAGGGGCAGATCCCTTTACAGACACTCAGATGCCAATCCAGGAATCTGCACCTCATTGTCGACAGAAGGGGTGGGGGGCAGGATAAAGTATCACTCAGAGGCCTGGAGAGAAATTACAAAAAAAGTCTTTGTTTTGTCAATTGTAAGCCATGGATATCTTCCTCTGTTCGAAAGCTTTCTGGCTATCTCCACGGAACCTCCAAGCTGGATTTTAAACCGAGCAGAAGACCCACTCTTGGAAGAAGAAGTAAAAACACCACTGAAAGGGGCAATTTGCCCTTCTCTGATTCATGCCCCTGAGGTTTCGAAGTCCTCTCCAAGTCCTCGCGGGTAAGCCCCCAGAAAGCGGCTGGAGACACTGTCTTGGTCATGAAAGTGCTAAAGAAAAGAGAGTTTATGACATGAATAGATCTGGAGGATGTGCCCATCTCCATGTTCCGCTTCACCCGAGGTACTCCATCCATCCATTCCGTTTTGTCTCCCAAGACCAATATTCCACTTCGAGGTCCTACTGCTCGGGCTGTCCATGGCCTCCCTCCCCCGTCTTCACTTCAGTGCTATATCCACTCCAGTATTGAATTTCCTTTAGCAACACAAGATACAGCTACATGCTTACCTGGATGAATAGCTGCTGAGAAATCGTCTACCTGCGTCTCTCCTAAACGCTCTTTAGTTCAGTCTCCGGGCACTGCACAAGCTAGGCCTGTGGATCAATTCGTAAAAGTCACGCCTCACCAGTCACCATGGAAAGACATTTTTCCTTCCTCAGTACATCTCATCCTTCCTTGTGAAGCCCTCCTGGAAGAGAAGAATGGCACTGGGGATTACTATCAAGACCCTTCTGTACAAGGATTCAGAGTACGCAGCTGTCGGCCATGTGAACTCCATGGCGAGCCTGGAACCCATGGGAGTATGGAGATCCAGACCACTCCACTGGGAAGGATGACCGGATGATATCTTCCCACCTTGGAGAAGCTGGGAAGATTTTATCTCACTAAAACCCATGCCCTCTCAAATTGTGGTCCTCTCCGCAGAACTTCTCAGCCGGAGTGCCAGTCATACTCCACCACCAGCTGTCCTACTTTTTTATGGATGCGTCGAATCTGGGATGAGCGCCCACAAGAAGACAGAAACACATCGGGCACTTGGACAGTTCAAGAGAGAGAGAGATCTCTGCATCAACATTCTTGAAGGGAATGCAATCTTCATTCAACTCTATCCAATTTCTGGTCCCACCAGGAGCAGAACATGACCACTGTGGTTGTGTCAGACAACACTTCTGTGGTTGTCTACATGAAGAAGGAATGTGGGCAAAATCACGCTCATTGCAGGACGAAGTCACAAAACGTTTTAGCCTGTGCCAACCCTCCATGTGATGTTGCTTCCCAGACACATTCCAGGCAAACTGAATGTTCTAGCCGACGAGCTCTCCAGGAGAGACCTAATTCCAACCATGGAATGGCAGCTTTGTCTAGCAGTATGCAAGATATTTCAGCTGTGGGGGACCTCTATGGTAGATCTCGTACATAGCAATCAAGACCAACAGATAGCTCCGGAATTTTGTTTCATTGTAACCACATGAAAAGAACCGGGCAACTGAGAGCCTCAGCATATGTTACGGGTGGGTCTGGAAGCCCACCTGTTTCCACTTTTCTTCCTTCTCCAAGCAGTACTCAGCAAGATAAGGGAAACCCTGGCATCATTCAAACTGATTGTACCACTATGGACAGCAGCACTGTGGTATGTAAATTTGATGGAGCTCAAGAAAGCAGGTCCAGTCCCACTCCCTCCATGTAAAGAGCTACTGTCACAACACGGAGGGAAGACTTTACACCCAAATCAACCCTACTTGCAGAGGGTTTTTCTTCTCTTGTGCCATAGGAAATCCACCCTTAAACTACACGAGAGCAAAAGAAGAAAAGGTTCGAATGGTGCCAGGGTAAAAAAAGTGGACCTGTGCGAACCAATGGTTCCAGCCCTGATGAGGTTTGGGGATCACCTCATCCAGGAAGGAATACTGACATCTGCAATCAAGCGCTACAGATTAATCGTTAGTTCCGTCCTTTTTCTCAGAAACCATCTCACACTGCTATTTCGAGACTGGTCAGGTTTTGGGACACTGAGACCATGCATTAGACGATCATTCCCTGCATGGAATCTGCCTCTTTAAAACATCCTATGAACCATTTCACATGGCTTCTTTTACCCTTCTGTTGCAGAAAACGATCTTTTTCTTGGCTCTGGCTCGTCAAGAAGAACTATGGCAAAGGGAAAGGAATTCCTCCAATGCTCGAAATACCGTGCAAAAGTAAAATTCCTTCTTCCTCCGGAGTTTTTGGGCTAAATGTCCAGAAACAAGAAGAGTAGGCAAAACCGATTATTGTCAAGATACTCTTGCCTTACGTGGGACAAGCTGACAAAGAACGCGGCCACATGAGCACTTCGTTTTTACCTACAGGCTACGAAGCAATTGCAATCATCTCGTGTCTCCCATGAGTGGATGTCAGGATACGGACTATAATGTAAAGGAATCTTCAACAGTCTACAGTGATAGAGTATTTAAGGCAGGTCGTCCATGGACACCTTTCTTAGCAAAGGTAGGACTCAAATATGCAAGGATCCGGTTTTCCCTGTGGTAGTAACTTAACTGTATTTCTAATCTCACTCAGAGAGCTTATAAGAACTCTTCTGACCACATGAGGCAACCTGAATCCGTTAGAGTGCATGAGCACTGAATGCTAGCTTCTTGGGTGTTTGCAACAGGCATCCCGTTAGAAGAAATATTAACTGCTTGCTCCTGGAGACAGAAGACAACCTTCATCAGCTATTTAGACTAGAATAATACAGAAATTTATTCTCATGTAAAAATAAATTGGGGGTCCGGTGAAGACATAATTGCAGAAAGTCACGTCACAAGACCAAGAAGCAACTGGCCTGTCTGGGATGACATGGAAGATTGAGGGTCCGGTGAAGACATAATTGCAGAAAGTCACGTCACAAGACCCAGAAGCAACTGGTCTGTCTGGGATGACATGGAAGATTGGGGGTCCGGTGAAGACATAATTGCAGGAAGTCACGTCACAAGACCCAGAAGCAACTGGCCTGTCTGGGATGACATGGAAGATTGGGGGTCCGGTGAAGACATAATTGCAGAAAGTCACGTCACAAGACCAAGAAGCAACTGGCCTGTCTGGGATGACATGGAAGATTGGGGGTCCGGTGAAGACATAATTGCAGGAAGTCACGTCACAAGACCCAGAAGCAACTGGCCTGTCTGGGATGACAGCCAATGAAGAAGTAAAAAAGGTTAGTATGGGCTTTTACTTTTGATGGGGTAGTTGTAGTGAGAATGTGTTTGGTATGAATGTGAAATGGCAACAGACTCAGGGTTCGACCTGTCCTACTTCAATTGGACAAAATCAGCTAAATACAAAGGCAAATTTTATTGGATGGAAGTAAAAACAAAATTTTAATCTAAAAAATTTATTTTTGTTTATCCTAAAATACTTACCTTTACGGAACCCAGCCACTAAGTCGAGCCTGAAATATGAAAACGAAAGTGAAGAAAAAGAGGGTGTCACCATGCATAGCAGAGGGTTTCACCTGGTAGGGAGTAGAGACGTTCGTTACCTTGACATTTTTGGGTTAGTTGTTTGGGCAGAAGCATTATTTTAAAACAAAGCAAGCTCAAAATAAAGGCAAATAATTTTAGGAGTAAAATTTCGTTTTTCAAATATCTTACGCCAATTTTAGGCATGGAACGCACCTTTGATCAAATATTTCCTCCATAGTTTTGTTAGCAGCTTTAAAGACAGTCTATGAAGCCCGCTTTGCTTTTGTCGATCCCCACGGTACAGTGGCACCATCTAGTGACTCCTTTCTGAATCTAGCACTCCAGGCGTTGTTTCCGCAATACCCGTAACGAGCTGCGCCACGACGGCAAAGCATCCCATGACAGCCTGTCTTTCGAGTTATACTTCCTTTTCAGTATTTTCGGCACTAATTAGCTAGCAAATAAAGGACAGCCGTAGACCTGTAAGTCCTTAAAAGTCCAAAACTAGCATCTAGCAAGTTGTAAGTATGATGCAAGAAGGATGCTTCTGCAGCTTAGGGCCTGGTACAAGACCCCTACAATCCCACCCTCCCCTTCGCCTGGTAATGTGTTGCAATGAGGAAAGTTTCAATAGCACAATAATTGCTTAAAGTGAGTTATTTTATAAGTCTCCCAGGGGCTTAAAAGAACGCATACCCCGTCATTAGACCCTTTTGGTGAATTCTCGCGCACCAATTTGCATTTCCACCCCCCCCCCCCCCAAAAAAAAAATATGCGGAAGATCAAGGTCGGATTCCCCTAACCCTGTAATCTTATCCAAATTCCTGACAGGATCCTGATTCATGCATCAAACTTCAAGATCCTACATAGGATCTTATGATTATTACAGGAGCTTAGAAGATCCTGGCAGCTAAGTGGTTAAGAGCCAAATTTTAGGTGAATCGTGATCTTCGGGGGAAAAAAGCATGACAATTTCTATGGCAAATGAAACATTTTTTGATATGGTGCCCACATATATGACTTCCGGTTTGCCGTCATTACGTCATCAAAGATGGCCGCCAAATGTTCACTATACAGATTGATGTTAACCGCTGTATCTCGATAACCAGAAGACCAATTTTGAGTTTCTATGGCTTGTTGAAAAGATAATTTTGTAAGCCACAAATAAGGTCCTACGGCACATTAACAGAACTTGGATAGGTTAGGCGGTACAGCTCATAAAATGTAAATTTTAAGTGACTTTCAATAGATATTTTCACTTTTGAACTAAGATAACGGCCAAACTAGCTAGTAAAAAAATTTCAGCCCCATCGTTGGAACAGTTCCAAAATTTGTTCCCTTTCCAACAAGTCCTAACAATGTTAACCCTTTTTTGCCCATGCCGAACTGGATGATTTTTTTTAAGTCTGGTGAGTCGCAGGATTCGAACGGGCATTCACTTGGTATGAAGAAGAGGACGCTACCCACTCGGCTGTTGATGCTCGCTTTGCTTGGGGTCCCCGGGCCCTCACAAAGCTCGTGTTGCGCGTTGGAACTTAGTTTTTTTGCCGTTCCGTAGCCGCCTACCATTAGGCAGTAAAGGGTTGGACAGATGGTACCATTGCCGAATTATTACAAGTTGAAGAATATACTTCACATCATTCTATCTATTAATAAACAAAAACGGAACGTTAAATGTTTAGAGTAAACAAGTGTCAGCCTTTTCTGTCGCATTGTTATTTATCCTCACATGCCTGAAAACAGCCAAACTACCTTAGCAGTAAAAACACAACGTGTCTAGTGGTCGCCATGCTCGTATAATTTTATCTGGATAGGCGTTATCGTTTTCATCTTGGCGGGCGACACACTAGCGTGTGTCTTGATGCGACAATCAAATGTTATTGAGTTGCGTCCAGAAAATGTATGACCCATAATTTTTTAAGTCCAATATTTCTAGTTAACACCCCTCAGAACCAGGAGACGACAAATCAATTCTAATGGAAAAGGAAAAATGTCTGTCCAATTCTGGTTCTGAGGTGTGCTAACTAGAACTGTTGGACTTAGAAAATTGTGGGTCGTCAGTTTTTTGTGGACCACCATAGTACACTAAAAATATACCCACCAAACATAAAGGCGTGTCAAAAGATTCGCATTCTTTTCTTAATAATTAGATGTGTTTAAATAGCCTACTATTGAGGTAGGCATAAAGCACTTTATTTGCCCCTTTAATGACATTTTCTAATTCGCCGTAAAATTTCAAATAATTGTGCACAGAGGCGGCCCTGCATCGACGAGGAAATAATTTAGTCACAATTTACATTCTTTCACACGCTCCGAATGACGTCAAATAACAAGAATTTTAAGCGGCTGATCCTTGGCCTTCACAATGTCGTTAAGTCAAACTTGTTGGTAATTTAAGTCATCCCACCATGACTCTGTTATAAATCAGAAGACGCCACTCCGGTTGAGTAAAACTGCAGCTTTAAAGTTTTACGGATTCTGCAGAGAATTGAATAAAATTGTTAGGATTTTCATTCGCCCATTTCAACTAGGACAAGACAGGCCGTTTCGTCACTGCAATACTGGCTAGTAAAAAACGTCGGGTTAAGAGAACGTTCTATGCTATGCTGCTGTTGGCTGCCTTTTACAAGGCTGATGCTGACGCAGGGCGAGGGGTAATCGTCTAACTGGAAAATCGCATAATTGGAAGAACGTATAAAGTATAACAGTATAACTGAAAATCGTGTAACACTAAATTCGTATAATGGAAAATCGTCTACTGTCCCTGCCTCGCTCGCGCTGCCGTGCTTGCTGCGGCTATACATATAACATCAGAAACCACTAGAAAGGGGTCCCCCCCCCCTCCGCAGAGTAAACTAAGCATGATAGGAAAAAAATGAAAGTACCGATAGGTAGCCTTTTTTTTGTGGGTTTACACTCACAAGCTCAATATTCAGTGTTCACTCCATTGGCGTCACGAAAAGCTTGAAGACGAGCAGGGTAGGAAGGCAAATGTGACTCAAAAAGATCCGTGTTGAACTCCATTTTCTGAATTTGTGTGAGAATTTTGTATACATCTTGAAGGACAATGTTGAAAAAAATGATGTTTTCTGAACCTCTACCAACTCGATTTAGTCGTAGTAAGATGGAGAAACACATCGATGCTGTGCTTCGGGAAATGGGAGTTCAACGCAGATGTGGAGTGCGCTGCAGTGCAGCATCTTCCAGGGGAAGCCGTCGCGTGTTTTGTTTTTTAATAGCTCCGCTCACAGGGTGCGCATGGACTTGTGGTTGGGCTTAAAATGCGCGTGGGGACGAGCCCTACACTGACACCAAGTTTCATGATGCCGACACTGCTGGTTTTGGAGTTATTACCAAATAACTGCTTTTGCCTTCCTACCTTGCTCGTCTTCAAGCCGTTCGTGACTCCAATGGAGTGAACGCTGAATATTGAGCTTATGAGTTTAAACCCACAATAAAATGGGCTACCTATCCGTAGTTTCATTTTTTCCCTATCATGCTTAGTTTACTCTGGGGGGGGGGGGGCGAGACTATCATTGTTTCATGTTTGGCACCCTGTATATTATTGTCCAGTTAGACGTTTATCCATTATACGATTAATAGGGTTCGACCCGGTAACAAAAAACCGAGTCCGAGCCGAGTCCGAGTAATTATGAATACCCACCGAGCCGAGTCCAAGGAGTGGAACCGGGTCGTAGATTTTTAATTTTTGCTTTATGTTTAATATGCAGCTTTTTTAAAATTTGGTTTCGTTCTTTTTTTTTGCTTTCAGTCATTTTCATTCTGCTTTCGTCCAGCTTTGTATTGCCCATAGTATAACAATGAACGAAAGTAAAAGAAAAGGACGAAACCAACTTTAAAAAACTGTAAAATACCAGCACTTTACGTTATTAAATAAAGTGAAGTCAAAAACTAAGTTTGACCAGCAATTCTTTGTTCCACATTTTTAATAATAAAGTGAAATGAATAATAAAATGCATTTTGGTTACTTTGTCTCCCAATAGGCCTTTGTCGGCTTAAATCCTTTAAGCAACGGTGTAGCCCAAGTGGAGTAACGACCTATATATACGTCGAAACTTTTATGGGGAAGTGCGGGTCGAAAAATACAATGTTCGGCCAAAATATCGATATGAGAAAAACTGAAATTCGATACCCGATATGTTGTGCATCGATTTCTGTAAACAAAACGTTGTTAACGATGTCTATACTTTTATAAAAAGCACTTTAGTTGAGTGCAGTCTCACTAAAAACTGCAGAAATGTGGTGTTCATTCCTTTTTCCGAAGTTCAAGAACAAAAAACTGGTCATTTTCGACAGCGCTAGTGATCGAACCATTTTGATTGGGTGCCGCCATCTTGGGTTCATTGAAAAGCTGGATTTTATCTCTATCCGGGTCTCTCAACACGTTATCTCGATGCCCGTTTGGCATTGGCCACAAGGCCGAAGCGATTGGGGGGGGGGGGGGGGGCAGCCCGCCCCCCCCCCCCAACCATCCAAGAAACACATACAGTTGGCAAATTCAAGTTGTCGAGTTGGCAAAATCGGACAAATTTTCACTGCAAAATCCAGTTTCCACGAGTGCTGGTTAATTATTATCATCATTTCGTCAGTTGGAAAGTAAAGTTTACAATACATTTTTTTCCATCAGTTTTCGCAACACTTCTGTGTAGCTTGGGAGTAACTGAAACGCTGCCCCTGATCATTTCTGGTTGCTTCCCTGCATACTAGACTGTAAGGAGTTGGGGAAGAGAAGCTCGCGAAATCATCTAAATCATCATTTAGATGATTTTCCAGATTTTTTATTTAGTCAGATATTCGACAATTATCCCATTAGACGATTTTCCAGTTAGACTTTTGTCCGACGCCCCGCTGACGCTGCTATATATGGCTCTGCCTTTTGAAGCAGTGTGCAGGCCGTCCTCCGTCACGTAAAATGGCGGCCGCTTAGTCCGTCGTCGCCTCCAGTTGAAGATCCAAGTGGAAAATCCCAGGATCTTTGATATGCCACAGTCGACACGAGCATGAGGCACCACGGGGCCCTTCATTTCCTGAAAATGCTAGGGGGGGGGGGCTGCGGCCAAGGTCGAATCCGGACCTCCTGGATAGTAAGCGGTGGTGCTAAGGGACTGGTCATTGTTATGGCCCAGAGGGGGGTGTGGGGACTGAAGGGAATGAAAATGTGACCACCATATTGTCGATGCTTCCCCCCTTCGACGCCCTGAAAAAATCTTGGGACCCCCTCACTCGAGGTAAAAAAAATAATGTGACTCTGGGGGGCCCCCCCCCCCACCAAAAAATGTGCTTTTGTATGCCTATTGAGACTATCTGCAGATGATTTCTTGTGGGCAAAATTAAGTATGTAGCACTTCGCCAACAAGTTACCACTGTAGCGTCCCTCCAGTGGCGATTGGAAAAGTGTTACATGTATACGTGTGCGTGCTAAATGCTGCCTATGGACGTTTCCTTTTCGCCGTGCCAGTATGGCTCAGTGGTAGGACGTCGGCCTTTGATTTCAAAGGTCGTGGGTGTGGATTCCCTGCTCAGGCAGTCTGACATATAAGTCCAAAAGGCAACGTAAATAGGTCTGCATCCATATTTATTTTACCGCTGTAACTGTAAGGAAAACTCGTTTTTAACGAAGGGAGAAGGTTGAGTTAAACATTTTCTATAAAAACAATGATGTTCGTTCCGGCCATCTTGCGTCGAGTTCTTGCGTCGAGTTCCACACAATAAGATAATGAACGTACTGTATGCTTGCAACTAAACTTGGGAAGAGAAAGGACCCGTGGAGCCTCGTGCTCATGTCGATTGCGGAATGCAAAAGATCCATGGAATCACCTAGCAAAACTGCCCCTCTTGCTTACCGGTGGTATGGCTTACGCTGGGAACGCGTCAAAAACCCCCCAGAATTCACGGATGCTACGAGGGGTGTTTGTTTATACAGAATGTTGCTTCTTCGCACTGCCGTCGTATGATTGGTCTCACATTTCTAGGTCATGTTTACCCTGAAGGAGTTATATTGAAATAAAAAGTCACAATGCAGTTCACAATGTCTGTTAATGTGCTAATCAAAACTTATTAAAGAAATTGTCTCTAACGTTACGTGCCACACGCAAAGCTAGAGATTTAATTAAAACTACTCCTTAGCAACACTGCCTCACTACAAATTAAAAAATCCATGCGCACTGAAATCAAGGTCATTATATCCGCTGAAAGATATAGGAAGCCACCTGTTGGCCAGATCAGACCAGTCAAGTACAATTCCATTCGTTTTTTAATTACCGAACCAATAATAATATCGTTCATCCTCTCTCTCACTCTTTGGCCCAAGGGGGTCTTATCGACTTTTGCCAAGCTTTAATCAGCAAAAGTACTTGAACTCAGCCGGTTGCATCAGACTACTCAAGCGCAAAAAAGATGATGTTTATATAGACAAACTGAGAACCGTTTACAAGGTCAGACATAATTGTGCTGTACGACACACCAAACTGTACCAACTTAAACGACATATGACTACAGCTGATGAAAACAGCCCCAACGAGTGTTCAGAAAAGATTTTAAGGTTCCAGGACAGCAGAGGCGTCACTAGAATATTTTCGGGGTGGGAAGCGAGGGAGGGGGAGTTATAAATTAGAATATTACTTTTGAAGCAACCTGATGCTTTGAAAGATCCAGGTAGTCGTTCACACCACCCAGGCCGCCATTGACCAGAGTGACTTGGCCAGTAGGGTGGGTTGAAAAAACCTAAATTGTTCTGATCGAAATGCCCTAGTGCAGAAAAGTTGTGACTGACCACCACTAAGAATTGTGTGAAATCTTTTCCGAATCAGTTAATATCTTTGGCTCTGGCCAGAGGCTTAAAGTTTTGAAAATTCACTAAAAACAGGAAATTTGCGAGTTTCTATTGAAAATACCCAAATTGCACTGATCGAAATGCCCTAGTGCAGAAAAGTTGTAGTTGACCACCACTAAGAATTGTGTGAAATCTTGTCCGAATTGGTTAATATCTTTGGCTCTGACCAGCGCCTCAAAATCTTGAAATTTTACCGAAAAACGTGAAAATTCTAAGTTCCATCGAAAATACCAGCATTGTTCGCCAATGGTTGAATCGAAAATAAAAATGCCCTAGAGTGGAAGAGATTTTAGTAATCATAAACAACAAATATGTAAAGTTTTCAGCTAATCAGTAAATTTATTTGGCTCTGAAAAAAGGCCCGAAATTTTGTAATTTTATGTAAAAAAAAAGAAAAATCTGTATGATTGCATAATGTAGAAAATATGCAAATTATTCGTCAATGATTGGATCAAAAATCAAAATGCCCTAGTACGGAAAAGGTTTTAATAATTATTAACAACAAATATGTGAAGTTTCCTGCCAATCAGTTAATTTATTCGGCTCTGACCAAAGGCCCGAAGTTTCGTAATTTAACACAAAAAAACTTGAAATATTTTTCAATAATAACTAACTACGTTTTTTTATTCCAGTCCTTCCCATTCGCATCACTGCTGATTCCCTTCTAACGTTCCCTCTCAGCCAGCCTTCCGACTCCCCATTCATCTCTCAGCTAGCCTTTACACTCCCTAGTTTTTTCTCAGGCAGCCTTTGCCAGCCGGCTACGTCAGTAAATTTCACTGAGTGACGATTGAATGATAAAGCCAAAGATCTCAAGTCCGAAGCCTCCTCTGAGACAAACTTTTGTTTTGTCCCATTTTTGGAACCCCAAAAGATCTTTGTGAAAGTCAGCTTCTGACAAATGAAGAGAAGATGTATTAAAGGTCTTGTTTCAGTGAAAGACGTAAACGTATGCTGGAGACTGGCAACAAGAACAAAGTTTTTCTAGTATTGCACACTCTGTAGCTGAAAAAAATAGAAAGCTTGTTTCACAGAGCGCCTATTCCAACAGTTTCTCAGCAGCGTCTACGCACTGTAAAAATGATGTAATCATCTTCAAACAAATACTCTGCTTGATACCGCCTTGAGAGGTTTATATTTTGATGACCGTAAAGACAAGAAAATAGCCCAAATAAAAGCTGGGGCCAAATTTTACCAGAAAACCATTAATGATACACATCTCTCTAGTGAAGGAGCCACCATCACAGTATATTGGACATGTGACTCCAAACTCTAGCACAGCACTTGATATATCCGACAGCATTTACGAGTATGTGGTCTCGAAGGTTAGTGACTTCAGCAAACTTCAAGTAATTGGTTGCGATGGTACAGCAGTGAATACCGTGCATAAATCTGGTATAATTCGCCGTCTGGAGCTAAAAATTGGCAGGCCATTGCAATAGGTTATTTGCCTCCTACATTTAAACGAGCTGCCTCTCAGATACCTATTCGAGCACATAGATGACCCAACAAGTGGTCCCAAATCATATGCCGGTCACATAGGTAAACAACTTACGGGATGAGAAGGGTTGCCCGTAGTCAAATATAAATCTGTGGTCGCGGATCTACCTTCTATAACAGAGTCATACTTGAGCACAGACCAGAGGTATTTGTTGGATATATCAAATGCAATTCAATCAGGCCCCTGCTCAACTGACCTCAGCAAACGTAATCCGGGACCGCTGTCACATTCACGTTGGTTGACAACTGCCAACAGAATATTGAGGCTATACAAAGCAACTGCAAATCCTTCCCAAGGTTTCCAGCAGATTGTGGATTACGTCATGAAGGTTTACACTCCTTTATGGTTTGCTATCAAAACTAAACATGCCATCAACGATGGTGCTAAGCACTTATGCGAACTCGTAATGAGATCCAGATTCTTGCCAGCCAACCTTCTAGAAGTTATTAATCCAGTCATTGCCAGAAACGCGTTCTTTGCTTGTCCAGAAAATATGCTCCTGGCCATGCTTACAGATAATGATGCCAACGTTAGGCAGCTTGCGGTTCGGAGAATAATCAAGGCAAGAAAGACTGAAAGTGTATCTGATGGCAATGTTCGCTGCTTTGTTGTACAGCAGCTTAACTTTGAAGCCAAGAAATACATAGACTTAATCAACTGGTTTCAGTGTGAGGTTACATACACCACCGCCAATTCTGAGCCTGGTGAGCTCAGATGAACTGATGAATATGCACGAAAAATCCAACGGCTGGGGTTTCTCCCTATTTCCATGCCATACCCAAGCTGTTGAACGGACAGTGAAATTAGTGACCGATGCATCCGCTCACGTATGTGGGCACGACAACAGGGATGGATACACACGATCCACCCTAATGTCAAGAAAAATCATTCCAAACTTTGATAAAAATTCCAACTTCGACGTCTACATGTTATGACATTGATGTAAGAGAGTTCTAATCCATAAACACTTATTAAGCAATACGCAAATAAATATTCCCACAAGATTTGATTTTTTTGTGTGAAATTACAAAATTTCGGGCCTTTGGTCAGAGCCAAATAAATTTAATGATTGGATGAAAACTTTACATATTTGTTGTTTATGATTATTAAAACATTTTCCACTCTAGGGCATTTTTATTTTCGATCCAACCATTGGCGAACAATATTGGTATTTTCGATGAAACTTGGAAATTTCACGTTTTTACAAGATTTTGAGGCGCTGGTCAGAGCCAAAGATATTAACCGATTCGGACGAGATTTCACAAAATTCTTAGTGGTGGTCAACTACAACTTTTCCGCACTAGGGCATTTCGATCAGTGCAATTCGGGTATTTTCAATAGATACTTGAAAATTCCATGTTTTTAGTGAATTTTCAAAACTTTATGCCTCTGGTCAGAGCCAAAGATATTAACTGATTCGGAAAAGATTTCACACAATTCTTAATGGTGGTCAGTCACAACTTTTCCGCACTAGGGCATTTCGATCAGAGAAATTTAGGTTTTTTCAACCCACCCTATTGGCCAGGTTCATGTTTCCAGTCGCTTACCGGATGAGTTTCAACAGCAGTCCTGACACCAAGCACCCAGAGCAGCTTCCCTCGTGGGTCCTGCTATCATGGTCAAGTGGACCAATCAAGAAAATTGGATATCCGTGTTCAGTTTCCGGCAATGATTTAAATTGCTCATTTCATGTTTCTGTCTTGGTTACGGGTATTGACTAGTGACGTAGGCGAGTTCAGAAATATTGATTCATCATTGCAGTGCACTTGGTGATTACAACGGAGAAAGTATTCTTTTGCCAAAACAGCTTAAAGGGCAATTTCGGAGGCGAATTGCTGTAGCTGTACTTATTGTATTAGTTCTGGTTATAACTAGGGTCACCTGCATTTGGGCACGTCTTGTAAAACTGAGAAGACAAGGGTACTTAGTATATATAATATATATTTTTTAAATAGTCAAATACCATGTGACATGGTTGCGGTTAAGAGTGACTAAGGCGCACACAGAGTTGTGGTTTAGGCCCCTAGCTTACTCAGTTCCTCGCCATCCCTTTTGCACAAGGTTGGCAAACCAGACTTGGTCGATTCTCGATGCCGCTTTTGGATTAACTTCCACGGCTTTGAGTAGTCGGTCTTATGTCGTTTGTATGATTCTCGTTTTGGTCGCCTAGCTTAAGGTCCCATCTGCACACCAATGGATGTGCGGAACTTCTTCCACAGTGGCACTAGTATTCTCCTTATATAGCAGTGGTGGGGGTTGCTTTACGCCAGCAATACTAAGTCCATGTCCCACCACCCGAACTCATGGCACCTCAATCTTCAAAAACATCTCTTGCAGCCCACCCCATGGCGTCGGAATCTTTATCAAAAAGTTTGGCATTTTCCAGTTTTTGGCCTGGTTGTTGAATGTCATCTTGATCATCCCAAGCCAGGTCAGTTAAGATGTCAATGGCGCCCTCCTGAGAGACAGGAGCGGAGATGCAGTGATGATATCCTTCCATGATTTCTTAGGCCAGTAAAATGGGGGCTATGGCATCGTACTTCGAAGACGCTGCCCATGGCCTGCCCCATGCATGATGCAACTTGTCTTTTGTGGTGTGGTCGTCCCAGTTTTTCGCAATCATGAGCATCTTCCTTTGAACTGACATCTGTGGGACACCACACAAAACCCTTATTCTTCAGCCACCAGTCCTCTCTTGTGCTGCGACTTGTTTCTCACCTGACGTTCCGATAGGATAGGGGCTTGCCTCTGCATAGCCTCTGCATAGCAAGGTAGGTTGCCACATAGAGACTTTCACTGATGCCATGGAGGCCCTGGTTCCCCATGCCTGATGCTTGACTCCGGACAAAACCCTAACATTCCAGTTGGCAATTGAAAAAGGGAACCTGATGGATACCCTTAACCTAACCCACTGGCACAACTGGGACAATCACCGGTGACACAAGTGCAGCCAACGGTAACAGCTACACCTTCACCATCACCGTTACCATCATCCAAGTTGTCTTCAATAGGCATTGCCCCAGAAGTGATCTAACCCACACTTGCGCACACACTAACAGTAGACTTCACCGCAGTAGGTTCTAACGTGTCATCATCGTTGACGGGACTGGCAGACAACACCGTTGATGCAGCCACGACAACAACGGCACGAATGAAAAATTGTTGCTTTTTTCCACAGATAATAATGCGATTTTGGTGGTCTTCTCGAAAAAGACTAAAACACGCGTAAATTTGCTAAGGGATCGTTACTAAAAGCAAAAAAAAAGGACTTTAAAACTGGACTTTCAGCTTTTCATCTCGTAATTGCAAAGAAAAAAAAAGTAACGGAAAGGCCTGGGTTCGAGTCCCAGTCGGGGTAGTTGTCTTTTTTTTTTCTTTCTCAGATTAGTGTATTGTGTATCCTCACAAGGCCTGTCTTTAATGCAGACTGCTTGCTTCCTTTACCCTTTACGATTTCTTCTTTATTAAAAAAAAATGATTTTATCAATTTCAACCAAAACTATGATATCTCCTCAAAACAATACTTATTAAGAAATCCCACCAAACCTTTTGGTGGTTTGAAGTCGTATCAAACCCCAAGCTCTTTCGCCAAGTTAATTCAAACGACTAAGACTTCAAACGTTAAGTGAAATACTTTAAAATTGTGTAGTATGCAATTTTCAGATTTTTCATTTCACCTTCGAACTATTACTCGGTGGCATTAACTTGGCAAAAAAGCTTGGCGTCTGATATCACGACTTCAAACGGCCAAAAAGCTCGATGGGAATCCTTAACAAGTTTTGGTTTGTGGATATAGTTAAGTTAACAAGTCTGGGGTTACTGTTTGTTACTGTTGTTTATGCTGCTTTTTTTCGTTTCGTTAAGTCTGGTTTCGATTTCTCGAAATACGTGGTACAGTAAGTGCTTGAATGCGACACAAAAACGCTTGACTGATGAAAACTGTAATGAGATCGGAAAATAAGATATTTTGGGGCGAATTTGTTTGCTTCGACGCAAATCACTTGGCTGATGAAAATCCTTAAATGATAAATCAGACCTGTAAATAATTTTTTGGTGTGAAGTTGTTTACTTCGACACAAAATGCTTGACAGATGAACACTGTAGACCCGAAAATAAGATTTTCTTGAGCGAATTTGTTTATTTTGCTTTCTTTAATTAACGGCCAATGGCAACAAAGTGTATTTTTCCCCCCTCATGGCGTGACATCGCCAGATAGCAGTAAAGTAACTCATTCACAACTAAGAAAAAAACCATAAAGTTATCTATTATTTTGGTCTTACTTATTAGAAATTAGTTGATAAAATTAGTTCCCTATCAAAAAAAATCGTTAAAAATAAACACATTAATTGATAACAACTCTTTGAGTGATACCGGGTGAACTATTGAACTATCGAACCACTTACGTAAGTTTAGTGAAGGACAATCTGGGTTTCCGTTTGTTGATTGATGAACTTAGCTTGATTATAGTATGCTGTACGTGTAAGCAGTTATGCAAAGAAGCCGAGGGCTCTGAAATCCAGTCCTGGTAGGATAATGTAAATGATTTTTCATGCTAGCCCGATCATTATTTAACGCCGGGGAGAGGAGGGGACGCTCCACAGAAAATGGGGGTGTCATGAATTTTTGAACCCTCTTGAGAGGAACCCTCTTGATGGAACCCTCGGGGGGCGAGGGGGGGGGGGGGAGCCACACATTTTTCAGGTCCCGTCGAGAGGGGGGATGACGAAAAAACACTGATCAAACTGGAAGAAACAATTATTTTTGGACCTCAACAGTGGCACTTTCAGCAGTCAGATTTTCGAAAATTGCTTCATCAGCTTCTGGTGTGCAAGCTCCCCCTCCCCATTAGGAGAGAGTAGACGGTGTTGAAGCTAGTAGTGCCAACGCTACAAGTATATTTTTTTCCCCAATAAACTCTGTAGGAAAGCCTTACCCTCTGCTTGATAGACATACGCCAAACTTGAGCTCAACAACACTTTTGGGGCGATGTGGAAAATTTCATTCCAGTCCGACTCTTCATCTGGGCTCTAACCACAAAAGTACAACCATCCCAACCAACTTTTCGCAATTTTGGTGCCCATTATAGGATACGCTCCGCTCCGCCAATAATACATCAAATGCGTATTTGGCGGAGCGAAGGGTAGCTTATAACGGACACCAAATTGCAAAATGGTCGATGGTTGGTAGCACTTTTGTAGTCTGGGAGGAGCACAAACGAAAGTTCGGATTAGAATGAAATTTGGTACATAGCCTGAAACCCCAAAAGTACTGCTCAGCTAGAATATGCCGCAAATTGACTAGTTATTATGGAAGAAATTACAGTTTTTGGAGTTTATTTCTAACACTGCTGTAAATTTGGTATCCTGGAATCCTGAATAGTACAATCGTTAAGCAACAAAATCACGCACATCGAGTTAAAAGCATGGAAATTGGTTCACAAGTTATTTTTAGTAGTACAAATCGAACAAGCCATAGAACCGCCATGTAATACCCTCCAAGGACGGACCCCCAACAAAGCGCCCCACTTCTCCCCCTCCCTGACGCTTGAACAACAAATTCTTGCAGATCAGCTGAAAACATGAAATTTTGTACACCAGTCATTAGTAGCAACACGAATCGAATCAACCATGGAACCCCCAAGATATACCTCCCCCCCAAGGTCCCCCTTCCCCCCCCCCCCGCCCCGTGCCCCCTCCCTGAGCCTCGATCAACAAATTCTTGCAAATCGATCGAGCTAAAAGCATGAAGTTTTTAACAAGTCATTCTTAGCAGTACAAATCAAACCAGCCATGGATCTCCCATGAAATACCCCCCAAGGATTCCCCAGCGCCCCTCGTCTGTGTCCACTCCCTGATGCTTGACTCACAAATTCTTGCCGAACACGGAAAGAAGGAAATTTGGTACACAAGTCATGTTAAGCAGAACAAATTGAACCAGCCATATGCAATCTCCTAGAGGCTTGCCATTTCAATCCACTCCGCCTGCAATAGGCCCAAAGCCTGTTTCCCTTAATTTCCCTTTATTTTATCAAAGAAATAACCTTTTGTTCTGTTTCAGAACAAACAATACCACACGTGACAAATTTGGATCAATTTCCGGACGTCAACAATGGTTCGTGTTTTGTCGCGTCTGACTGTTTGCCAACGTGTAAAAGACGAAATTCCTGTGACCTAACTTGACCCTGGACTGCCAAAACCCCCCAGTCCAGTTCTGTGACCTTACCCTCATAACAGACTAATTTGGCGTTAAATGCTGAAACGAGTTGACCATGTGGCCCCATTCTTTTTGGCGCTGGACGTTTCCTCCTTGAGGGTCACCATAACACCCATAACCCTAGGGCGACCACTTGGGATACCACTCTGCTGAGGAAAACACCATTTGGTTAGCAGGATTTTCTCCTGCTCGTGGAACGCCAGTTCAATCAAGGGTAGGTGGACTTTTCATTTTCTTTTGGCCAAAAAATTTATCAGAACGCATCTATAACAATTGTTAATTTGTAGGTACGCAAGCGAACTCGAGGTGTACGTAAATTATGGGTGTTTGCAGTGTACTATCCTCTGTAGTGGGGTGTAGAAACATTAAGTAAATGGGACGAGGGGTAATCGTCTGGAAAATCTCATAATTGGAAGAACGTATGCAGTATAACGGAAAATCTTATAACACGAAATTCGTATAATGGAAAATCGTCTAATGTCTCTGCCTCGCTCGCGCTACCGCGCTCACTGCGACTATACATATAACATCAGAAACCGTAGGTATATTATTGTCCACGTTTATCAGCTATAATATTGTCCAGTTAGACGTCTATCCATTATACGCTTATCCATTATATGATATTCCGTTTCGATGATTTTCCAGATTTTTTATTTAGGCAGATATTCGATAATTATCCCATTAGATGATTTTCCAGTTAGACTTTCGTCCGACGCCCCAAATAAATGCCACAATTAAAGTAATGAAACTGCAGTTAAGACGAAAATATATTTGTTATTTACGGACATATAGTTAATGTCCGGTCTACAAAAATTCTCCTAAAAGAATTATCATAGCCGTTTGGATAATCTGGTAGTCTCTGGCTATTACTGAGTGGACTGGTGGGGACTTAGCCAATGTCTTGGTTCCCGACATCGAAGAGATCAACTTCTTCGGTGCTAGGTAAAAATGAATGTAGGACACAATATAGACACCCCAATTTGGGCATTGGACAATTACGCACTCGGACAAATAGGCACTGCGACACCGGACAAATCGGTGCCAAATTCTTTATTTTTATTGGTAATTGGGACAGATTGTTCTCAAATTCTTTATCGCTTGTCTTAAATCTGGGACACTTATTCGTGTATGGCCGTTGGGGGAAAAAAAGGAAGAGATTTTTTTCGCATTTTTCGAAATATTTGTTGGGGAATTAATGTTCCAAATTACGTTGCCTCGCTCGCTGCGGCTAATACATAACATCAGAGATGCTAGTGTAATAAAGATGCCAACAAATCTTCAGCAGTTTTGAGGGCTACGAACATTTTATGGTAAACTTTTTTTTCCTCCCCTGCCACCCCCAATTTGAGTGCAATTCATCCCAATTTTAAATAAATAAAAAAAAAAAACTTGGTGCCTCTTTGTCCGGTGTTTAAATTCGGGTGACTATGTGTCCGCCCGGAAAACTACACCCGGGAAAAAATAAATTAAAAAAAACAACCAAATCCCATTAAATAAACAACAAAATTATTCTCTTGTGTGACGTCATCAATAAGTAAAATGTGAGGACTATAGAAACTTTTGATTGTGTTTTAACTTACTTCTGATATGTGAAATGTGATAACTGTGCTATAATAGCAATCCGCCAAAACCAAAACGGGTGTCAAGAAAAGCCGCCTAGTTTCCAAAAAGGGTCGGCCTTTGAAGGAAATGATGTTATTCAATCAGGGAAAGGCCGCCAAGGTTAATCCTATTAGCCAAGTTAATCGCACCGGCCAACACTTCGAAAGTTAAAGTAGCACTATCACCGATTTAAAGCAGACGAAATCTGACAACATCTAGCGCTTTGTAGTACCATCTAGCACTTGCTTGCACCAAGCGAAGGAATGCATAACGGCATTTCTTTTAACGAAACAAACAAGCCACGACATCCTTAATTATTGAGTGAAAATTTGGTTCGTCCTCGTGCACCTGGGAGCAAGCTATAAAGATTAACAATATCATTGCCGCTAGATGGCGCCACGGTATTTTCGTTCGCATTTCAATCGGTGATAGTGCCACTTTAAAGGAAAACTAGAACATTGCTACTCGCAGTAGCAGTCGTCAAGTTTTCAGTACGAAGTAGTCAGTGGCAGGTGCGATTAAGTTTGCTAATAGGATTAATCTTGGCGGCCTTTCCCTGGTTGCACGATATCACTTCCTTCAAAGGTCGACCCTTTTTTGAAAAAACAACAACATACCCTTATGATGACTGGCCTTGGCACCAGAAACTAATTACAAATTCATTCGAGGTGGAATAATCTCAATGTATTTTATCCAAGGAATTATTTTCTTCCCGGAGGTTTTGTTCTCCCGATCTTGCCCCTTCCCGGATACCTTTTCACCCTCGACCATTCATTCCTGGACAGTTATCCGGTGGTTAGCCAGCTACCTGTTTTGCCTACAAAGAAGCCCTACTTAAAATTAGGCGAAAGGTGAATTATTCCTGTTTCACCGAATCTAAATAGTCGATAACAGAAAAAAAAACGAAAATCTGTTAAAGGCACATTCCGCCTGCCTTATAACAGCCACGCGCAGATCGCCTCCACGCATGTTACCATCGCTAAGGTCAACTGAAATAGTAGCTGCGTTGCACGCAGCGAGAAACGCATCTACTATCTCAGATGACTTTGGGAATAGTATACGAAACAGAATCAAGGTAAAGATTTCGTCGTCACAAACTGGAATGATTTTGTATTTTAATGTCAAAATTTATAATTTGTTAGGCTAGAACATTATAATTATTCTTCGGCGATCTATTGGCGTAATTAATTTTAATTTTTACCGCATTAATCTTTTAGATTTTTGATCTCGTAGTAATTATTACTAGTGTGTCGCCCGCCAAGATAAAACAATAACA
>JAHWFP010238079.1:0-18694 GCA_023313725.1 Lithobius niger | reverse complement strand
AACAGTCGCTGTCCACTGAAGCTCGTCTCATTCGTGGCCAGTGCCCATGTTTGGAATAAAGAATGAAAATGGAAACCATCTACACGCCCGCTGCTCGTCTCGACAGTGTCTGACCCCCACGTCTGAAGTGAAACTCAAGACAATAGTTGCGGTTCACATTGATGCTCGTCCCATTCGTGGCTAGAACTCAGGTGTGGAGTAAACAGTAAAATTGGAAGCCACTTACACGTATTACTGCTCGTCTCGACCATGCCTGTCCCCTCGTCTCGAGTGAAACTCAAGACAACAGTCGCACTCCACTGAAACTCGTCTCATTCATGGCTACAACCCACGTTTGGAATGAAGACTGAAATCGGAAGACATTTACACGCCCTGCTGCTCGTTTCGACAGTGGTTGACCCCACGTCTTAAGTGAAAGAAAAGGCAACAGTTGTTTGCACAGATGCACATCACAACCGTGACCAAAACCCACGTCTTGAGTGAAGACAAAGTCAAAAGACGTTTGCCCTTCTCGCCGCTCGTCTTGACCGTAATTGACCCCACGTCTCGAGTAAAAACCAAAACAAAAGTTGCTCTCCACACTGATGCTCGTCTCATTCATGACAAACACCCACGTTTTGAGTGAAGAGTCAAGACGGAAATCCTTTCCACCTCTCACGACAACATTGGCCGTCCACACTGCTGCTCATCTTATCCGTGACTAAAACCCACGTTTTGAGTGAAGAATCAAGCCAGATGACGTTTTCACCTCTCTCAGGTTGTCTCAACCACAGCTGTCTCCACGTCTCGAGCTAAAATAAGACACCCGATGCAACTCCAACCGGTGCTCGTCTCAAACATGGCTAAACCAACGTTTTGAGTAAAGAGTCACACGGATGACTCCCTCAACTCTTCAAACATCTCCACCACGGCTAACCCACGTTTCAAGTGAAGATTAAGACGACCATTGCTGTCTACATTGACACTCGTCTCATTCATGTCTAAAACCACGTTCTGAGTGAGGTTTTCAAGACGGACAAGGTCTTCATCTCGAGCCGCTCGTCTTGACGCATCCACGGCACAACATTTACGCATACCTGTTTCCAGAATTCGAATTCCTTCTACAGGTGCTGAAGAAAGCCGAAGAAAGCCAAAGCCTTCTCTTTTGAGTTTGGGAAAAGACAATTTACGTCTATTTTTTGAAGACTCTCCAATTTCCATTGCACGTTGTTTTAAAACCCCGCCACACGTGTGTCGTTTATGCGCAAGCTGATTAGAGTAATTCACACCGCACGATTTGCAGCTCTCATTACATTTTCCTTCATTATGCCTTTCGTGTCTCCGTTTATACTTACTGTTCCTGAACGTCTTTTCGGAGTATTCACACAAGAAAATCTCATTGTCAGACATTGGAAGCTCTCGTTTTTTTTATCATCAATCATCATTGGTCCTTTTTTTTATCTACCGAAACCGTCTTTTCGTTCGTCGGAAGAGACGAATGTGAAATCCTGGTATGAACTGTAGCTTTTGCTAAATCGGGAAAATACTTCCGACAAGCTTCTCAGGAATATGCACATCCAAACTTGATTTTTTCCATCGCATCGATCGTTGTGCGCCAAAACTTCATCGTAGGAAGAAACGAGTCCTCCGCAATAGAGACAAGTAAAATTTAAAACGCAAGGCTTCTGCAAATGACTTTCCACCTCTTCTCGTGATAAAAACTCAACTTTGCATTTCTTGCACTGGAACCTCGAGACCACCTTGTACTTGGCAGCCATGGTTGATATAAAGATCGACGGAATTATCCGCGCCTTTTGTATCCATCGCTCTTTTCCTGTATCAAATGGTCCACGTGCTAGAAAGTCACACCCGTCATCCGTAAAAAAATACGCATAACTTGCGAAAAATGCTCAACAAACAACAACACTTTAGAAAACAAAAAACCTGCAAAATATTCAAATAGCACGGGTTTTCCTGATGAGTAACGCAATGAGAAAGTTTACACGCCGGAAAATTTCTCAACACACAACAACATTTTTAAATGCAAAAAATTAGGAGCGGGCCAGCAAGGGGGGACTGGGGGGTTGCTCAAAAGGGTCTGCTTTCTGCCAAATCCCTTACTACTGTCCATAGAAGGAAGCAAGCCATCCATAGAAGGAAGTAAGAAACCTCATAAAAAACACGGTCCTTTTCAGGGCTACCAAACCCTGCAAAGAGTTCCAAATTCCTGTTTCATCACCATGTTCTGAACAAAGTGCAAATTTTTACATTAATAAAATTTTGGGGAAACGTCTGCTTGCAACCCGAGGCACCCCATCAGATCGGTGCCTACCACCACGTTTGACGAAGTCAGCTGATAATGCAAAATTATCAGGTTAATAGGTTTGGCAAATAAGAAAGAACATTTTGCCGGCCCTCAGCCCGGCCGGCTAAAAATGGTTTCTTTTTTGCCTAAAACATACTTAACCAAAGGCCTGCCCTGCCTACCTTCTTAAGTCACTGCCTGACGAATTGAGAGGAAAATTAATGCCGGAAGCAGCCATGCTCCCACTTTTATTAAGGGAGGACTGTGTCGCACAGGTGGAGGAGGGACATGCAAGCAAGAGAAGATTAGCAACCGAAAAACCCTCAGGGAGACATTCCATTGAGGACAATGTAATGCAAAATTATCAGGTTAAGTATGTTTTAGGCAAAAAAGAAACCATTTTTAGCTGGCTGGGCTGAGGGCCGGCAAAATGGTTTTTTTTTTAATACGCTTCAGCATGCAGACGTTAGCAGGTACTACCTCCATAGAACGATCACAGAATGTCACTGAAAATCTTTAATTTAGGTATTAGTAAAATTATCCTAAAATGTTTATGTAGCAGTTAAATTAGCTATACGTTTTTACATCCATATTCGTTATTTATTTGCATTTATCAAATCGCAAATTTTTTTGCCCCTGCTTTGTTTGAACCCCCCCCCCCCCCATTTAAGCTTCAGTACAATCATCAGCCTGTTGCTGGCTGTCTACGTTTCCATGGAAACGAATACAGCCACGCTAGTAAAAATGGTTAAAATAAGTTCGAGTGACAATTAATGGAGTAAAGACGCATTGCGGACGTATAAGTACATTCTAAAGATCCTGTGAAGCATATTTATTATGATGCAATGCGTTACCTACAGCAGTAATAAACGAATCCGGCCTAACGATCAATTCGGTCGCCATCTTGAGAATCACTAGTTAGCAGCAGTCAGAACCAGAAGTTGTTTTCGCGATGGACGTTTATTCAAACGCAAATCAAATGTAAGATAACTCAAATCGATCTCACGTACTTAATTATGTTCTTATCTTTATAACCGATTAATTAAGCTTTTTAGCAGGTTTAAGTATACAACACTAGTGTGTTTTTTAATTCTAATTTTGATTCTTGATTATCGCTTTTGCACAAGAGATGCTTATCACTTATTAGTCGCTGTTTGGTAGACCATCACAGCGTTTATCAAAAAGTGGACTGTGATTGGCTGATGTGCCAAAACTACCCCATTGGCCAAAAAAAAACGAGGAAGATACAGAATAAGATAGTTGTGATTGACTGATATGTCAAAAACTATCAGGACCCGTGCATGCTGCACGGTGGATTGAGTCTCCCGGTCTTAGCCTTCCCCAGTGTTTGGGCGTTTGGTCTTCTTAGAAAGTAAATTTCGTATGTAATATTTCATTCATTAGTAAAATGATCCTTCAAATTTACTTGCCCCTCCTCTTCCCCTCCTTTTCTGCCCCCCTCCCCCCACCCCGGCCTCCTACTGCAAGTTACTCTCCGTGATTGTCTCCCGGTCATAGCCTGTCTAGTGGGGGAGCAACTGGTCAAATTTGGGAGTCCGTGTAAATTTTGTGATACAATATTCCGTTTTTGTTTGTTTGTTAACTGGTACCCCAAAGAGCGCGAAAACGCTTGTTGCCACTTCCGGAACTTATGCAGGGGGGTGGGGGGAGGGGTGGACGGGAAAGGGAGGGGAAGCGTATTGCCGGACACTACGTTTTTGGCCATAACTTTCTTAAATTTTATGATAGAGAACCCTAATTTGGCTCAAATTAAAAGAAATCTAATTACCTAAAACTTTTACTCTATACAGAATTTGCCTAAAACACGAAATTAACCTGTTATAGGCAGAAAGACTTAAAAATCGTACATTTTTGTGACTTATTTTTGCTGATAAAGTTAATTTCGATTGTCAAACAAATTTTGTATGCGTTTGTATGATAGCACTGCCGACTACTGTTTAAAGGTTGAAAATAGGTGTGTTTCCGTTTTAATCACTTATACATACTCAGCAGCAAGCACAGCCATAGCAGATGGAATTAGAAAGAATCTTGTACAGGGTGATGGATTTTTGGTCAATCCAACTGTACCACCATTGGCTTGCATGCTTCTTTTAACACTCTCTAAAGCATGGTCAGCTCTAATTGCACAAAATCGAAATATGTTTCCATTTACAGCCCAGTTTCGCACGCAAAACTGTTTATAAACTTTAGGGCTTTCAATTTCTACTGTTCATTTATGCATAATGGTGTTATTGTGAGCAAATAGGTTCTTGACAAGCCAATCTAGTGAAGAGAGGTGATGTCTCCAGTCACTGATCCTTACTGCTGTAAGCAATTGGCATAATTCAAGAACAACCATTGACTGAAAATGCTTCTTCTAGGCATTTTACTGCCTACGCTATTGCAGCTTTTGATGCCAACTGAGTTGTAAAGGGGTGATTGTGGTTTAATGGCGCATCGACAGCTAGGTCTTTAGTGCCAACTTCAGTCACAGAGCAGTGGCTCTGTGCCACACGTTATAGAGATGTCAACCAAAGCCCAAATCTGTATCTTATCGTGCATCTGTACCTCCTGCAAGAAATGAAGAACCCCGAACAATAGGACAGAATCATCGCCATTGTCCCACGGAAGGTGGTAAAGGCGTCAAACACCATCAAGATGGGAACAATCAAAAAGAAAGTAACGTACTGTGAGAGGACGGCGACACCAATGACATTCAGGAGGGATTAACCCCCCCCCCTCCAATTAACCAATGAATAAGGTTGGTGCGACCGATACACAAACGGGCTAACACCACCTCTTCCTGCTAACTGCAGCAATCAACCGAGTGCTAAATTGTAAAGATTTCGAGCTAAATACTGAATGGAGCTTGAACAGTTATTAAATGTGCTTCCATGACTCTACATACGTGTTTACCCTCTAGAATGAAACCTGTTACAGAGTTACACACGCCACTTTCAATCCGTCCTATAACTAGCCCACTATTTTAATTGTAGTTTCCAATGCATAGCCATGGTTATGTGTAGTTCCCCAGGCCTGAAAACCAAATATCCCACGTCAGGTTTGTTCATTTGCAGTTGTTTAGCTTGGCTGTATAAGCACACGTCCAATGCTGAGACAGTTTTTTGGCCCTGCCCCATTACTATATGGTTAACGCTTTGTGCCTGAAACAGAACCATTTACATTGCTGACCATTCCGCTGGTGGTGCAAGTGTTATTGGGGTGACTTGACTGCAGTCGAAGGCATAGCAGTCGTTGTGTAAGGCATCAAGTGGCTGTGTAAGGCTGATCATGTTGGATAACTTGAATTTCCACTCATCTCTTCACAAACGTTAAACTGTACATCGTTTTGCAGAAGAGAACTTTTAGTTTTAGAGTACGCTTTTCCTATAAGCCAGACCTTCGTGATGTTCTTTTAGTGTGGTCTAGAGCATATGAAATTTTGAAGTCAGGATTAGTTGGGCACCTTGGCATAGGTTTGGATAGCACAGAACAGTCAAAATTAGAGTTGCTGAATTAGAAAGAGATACTGAACGAGTTCCAGAACTATCTCGTACCCGTAGAACTGGTGCATTATCATCTGCTTGTTAGTGTTGGTAAATGGCCAGTGCTGTGGCATTTGTTGCTTTTTTTTCCATCGGAGGTATCTTTCATGAAGTTGACGTTGTCTGGCACAAAATATAAGTATCGTTTTATTACAATAGTAACATTACATTGTTATTGCAGATGGTGTCTACAATGCACTCTACTAATTGAGTTTCATGCCTAAGAAGACGGCTGTATTCAATAGAAAAGCCCAATCTGCGAAACAAATTAACATGAGTTTTGTTTCTAGTGGCTTGGTGAATTGCCATACCCACAGAAAACTGATGAGGAATGATACACGGTCTGTATTTCATTAGGAGATGAATATCTCACTTGCCTCTCACTGTATGTCAGAGTCATAACAGTTTGTGAAATACTAATGGCTGCACTCTTCACAGCAACTTCATTTCTGTGTGATGAAATACTTTCTTCCCCCATGCCACCTGAACCGTACACCTCAGGAGGAATTATGTTATCGGGTATATTACCTGCCCTGTAAACTCTTACTTTTCTGCTCCATGAATACACTTTCGAAATATAAGAGCTGCATTGTGAGAGGCAGTTGACAACATACAAGTTGTATAGCTACAAGTTAAATCTGGTAATCGTTCACTATCGCTTTCTGATTCTGCAACTCTACTTAAAGACTGTTCTATACCATCCAGACCAATACCAAAACGCCTAAGTTATTCTGACTTCAAAATTTCATCTACTGTAGACAACTCTGAAAGTAACAATATTAAGGTATGGGTTACAGGAAAAGCATAAAATAAAATTGGAGTGCTTTTGTAAGGCGATATGTAATTTAGTGAAAAGTTGTCTTAAAAATCAAGTTCCCTAACTGGTAAGCATTCGATTCTTATGCAACAACAAGTTTGCTTTCGACTGGAGTCCATGTTACCCCACTGATACCTGCACCTCAAACAGAATGGTCAGCATTGTACGCTGTTCTGCTTCTAAAGACATAGTAATGGGGCAGGACCCAAAACAAATTGGACATGTGCTTATACATCCAAGATAAAAAAAAACAAAAAAAAACTGCAAATGGGCATGCAACATGGGCCATTTTGTTTTCTGGTCATGGGAATAAACATAACTTTGGTTTTCTTAGATGCATTGGAAACTTCATTGACACCGCGGACTAGTATGACTCTGGTGCAACAAGTTCCATTCTACAGTTTAAACATGTATCGTATGTAGAGGCATGGAAGAACATTTAATAACTGTTCAACCTATGTTTACTCTTTAGAACTAAGTGTACGGAATCAAAAGATGCAATAGAAAAAAAAAACAATCCAATGCCTAAAAGAAACATTTTCAACCAAAGACAATAAAACAATGATACTGGCATAGAAGAAAGCTAAAAATGTATTAGTGGTTTGTGGAATCTTCCAACCAATGGATGAATTCGACGCAATTTTGGATAAGAATCCAACACCATAGGCTGTATTACTTTACGTACAAATTATTACTGAATTATGGCAGTTGGTAACTTATTAAGAAACGGTGCATGACTGGAGATTTCACCTCTCATCACTAGATGGGCTTGTGAAGTACTTCATGCTCACGATAAACATCGTTACACATGGATGATACTGGTGTACTTGGCTGAAATGCAAATGGTAGAAACTGAAAGCCTTAAAATTTATAAACAGTTTTACGTTGGAAACTAAGTTGTCAACAGAAACATAATCCCATTTTTGCAATTGGAGCTGACCAAGCTTTAGAGCGTGTTAACAGAAGTATGAAAGCCAATGGTTGGTACAGTTGGATTGACCAAAAATCTATCACCCTGTAGACGATTCTTTCTAATTCCACCTGCTACAGCTGTGCTTGCTGCTGAGTATGTATGAGTGATTAAAAAGGAAGCACACCTATTTTCAACCTTTAAACAGCAGTCGGCAGTGCTATCATACAAAATCATACAAAATTTGTCTGACAATCAAAATTAACTTTATCAACAAAAATAAGTCACAAAAAAATGTACAATTGTCACAGAAAAAGTACAGAAATGTCTTTCTGCCTATAACAAATTAATTTCGTGTTTTAGGCAAATTCTGTACGGAGTAAAAGTTTTAGGTACTTAAATTTCCTTTAATTTCAGCCAAATTAGGGTTCTCTATCATAAAAATTAAGGAATTAAGAACAAAAAACGTAGTGTCCGGCAATGCGCTTCCCCTCCCCTCCCCCTCCGTTCCCCCTCCACCCCTCCCCCACCCCCTGCATAAGTTTCGGAAGTGGCAATAAGCGTTTTCGTGCTCTTTGGGGCACCAGTTAATAAACAAACAAAACAACGGAATATTGTATCCCAAAATTTACACGGAAAACCAGTTGCTCCCCCACTAGTCCCGGTGTTTGGTCTTCTTAAGAAAGTCAGTCGCGTTTGGAATATTTCATTAGTCCCGATGTTTGGTCTTCCCTCCCGTGCCATACCCTCCCATGGGCACAACATTAACTGGACATTTCCACCGAAATTTTGGCGCAGGCCCAGTAAAGACACATACTTGTGTTTTATTGAAGTAATTTTTTCTTAGGAAAGAAAATCGCGTATGCAATATTTAATTCATTGGTAGACTGATCCATCAATTGTACTCGCCCCTCCCCTCGGCCTCTTCCCGTGTTTTTCTATCCCCCCCCCCCCCCCTCCTAACTGCAAGTTAATCTCCGGGATTGTTTCCTGGTCATAGCCTCTCCCGGTGTTTGGTCGTCTTACGAAAGTCAATCGCGGTTGCAAAATTTCATTAGTAGACTGATCCTTCAATTCTGCTTGCCCCTCGTGTTCCCCTCGCCCTCGTTTTCTGCTCCCCCAATGCTCCCTGCTGCAAGTTAATCCCCGTGATTATCCCCGGTCATAGCTTCTCCTGGTGTATGGTCTTCTGGAAAGTCAATCGCGTTTGCAATATTTCATTAGTAGACTGATTCTTTAATTTTACTCGTCCACAACGTGTTCTGGTGTGACCTGAGATTATGGTGCAGACACAGAAAAGGCGCAGATATCTCGTGTCTTAATGATTGTTAAAAAACCGTATCACTGAGAAAGTCAGCATTCAGTATGCAGCCAAGCCCCCTGCTGCAGCGTAATCTCCGTGATTGTTTCCATCAACTTAGAAACAATTCATGTCGGCACCACGTACCACCAAATTGTTGCAAGTAATTTTCCTTCATTTGCTCTCGCATGCAAAGATTGTTGCCGCCCACTTTAAAACAATTCAACTATGCTCTCCAAGTTTTCATCTAGGAAAGAAATTAGCCTTTCTATCGTTTCAGGCTGCCATTACGGGGCCTTGACATTAACAACTTATCGTCGTTTTGTTTAAAGTTGTCCGCTCTTAGCTGAAACACGGATTCATTTTTTAGATCAATTGAATTCAATCGAATTTTTTTATTATAATAATAATAATAAGATGTTTGCTCTCATCAAAAGTGGGAGTGGGATTGCGGAAGGGCAGGCCACTGATACCGGTCCCAGCGTCAAAAGGAAAAGAGAGAAGAAGTGAATTCGTATTATGGAAGAGTGATTAAAAGGATTATGTCAGTAAGTCCTTTTAAGGAATTTAGTGAGATCACAGCTCAGTAGCTTCTTCATAAAGATTGAGATAGACGCGGCCGAGACCGTCTCTTCGGGTAGTGAGTATCAAATTGGAACTACGCGCACGGCAAAGAATGATTTCCGCCAGCCCAGATGTGTGAGCTCGACACGCAGCTTCAGGGAATGGCCTCTGGTGGATGAAGAGGGAGGTTGATCGAAAAAGGGTAGATCGATCGGCAGTAATCCATGCAAAATCTTAAAAGTCATTATTAGGTCTGCCCTAATCCTACGCAACTCTAATGGTTCCAGTCCGGCCTTACAAAAGCGAGAATTGGCCGGAAGAGTCTTGAAGCCAGGAAGGCTTCTGGTGAAGGTTCGCTGTACAGTCTCAAGGCAATCAATATCACCCAGCAGGTGGGGGAGGGACCAAACTGTGCTTGCGTATTCCAAAAGGGGTCTTACAAAGACTTTAAAGGCCCACACCCTTGCTGGGTGACATCAGCGCTAGTGGCCTCAAAGCATTTCATAATCATTGATAGTCTGCGATAAGCTGTAGCTGCAATCTTCGTGCAGTGTGTAGAAAACGATAGGTCCTTAGAGAACCATATTCCTAGGTCGCGACCACAGTCTACAACTTGTAAATTGGTTCCACCTAGGTCATAGGACAATGAAGGATTGGAGGCACCCACGTGGAAAACATAGCATTTAGATTGCGAAAGGGGCAACTGCCATTTAAGCGACCATTGGTGTACGATGTCTATATCAGTATGAAGTTGATAGCCGTCACTAAAACAGGTGATAGTTGATCCCGTTTTGACGTCATCAGCGAATTTAAAACGTGTCGCCCCAGGTGACTCCAAAGGAAAAGAAAGATCATTTAAAAATACGACGAAGAGTAGGGGGCCCAGTATGGATCCTTGAGGCACCCCTTGGGGCTCTAAGGATCAACAACGAAAGACCAACAGTCAAAACAGCCCGCCGACAATGCCACATTCACGCGACCAGATTCAGTTTGCAAGGTAGCAATTAGTCGCAACGTGCATTGCAATTGTAGTCAAGTTTTAATCGATTGTTGCACGTGTTTCCAGTAATTGGTTTTCGCCGCCTTACTTTTGGCCGAATGTGTATTATATTAGTGCCGTTAAGATATCCTTTTCCTAATGGCACAAAAAAAAGAGTGAGATGCTACTTAAAAACAATGATTAATATGTGGTTCTTCTTATCAGCTACAGTTGTGCACATTTTTTGGCATTGCATCATGTGGAAGCACACATTTCGTAAGGGATTCTGAAATGCTATGTGGTAATTTAAGTTTCTTTCGTATGCTTATATTGAAGCACAGTTTCTTATGGAAAGGATTTTTAACAAAGTAACCCTTCCTCAGTTTTACAGTGCAATTGGCAATTAACATTTAATATTTCTGCTTTCCTATTGGCCATACTACACACTCCTAAATGCTGAATGAACGAATGAAAAATGAAGCATATATGTACGAGATTTTTTACAATAGAAACTGTAATCACGGTAGTAGATGGTGCTGAATTGTCTGCCACGTAACGTCTTCCATCTAACGGCCACGAAACAAATACTTCATATTGTTTGTTTCTGACTTATTTTCCTCCCCAACCACAGAGAAATCAAATACCAACGATGTCGTATTCTGCCACCTTCCCAGGCCTGAGAAGTCAGTCTAGAGTTCAACTGTTTCAACCGAACATGCTGCAGTTTGGTATTTCTTTCCAGAATAGATTTCAGACTCTTGTGTCAGAGCATGTGCACAATGGAGCCGGACGGAACCTGTTGTGAGTGAAATGAAGTATGGTGTTGATACCATACACTTTTGTACCAGTGTACCAGTAGAGCGTGCTTAGTGTTGTAGTAAAAGAAGAATACGTTGATATTGATCCAGGTAGTAGTTGCAACCGGGATTCAGGAGCTACAGTGAGAGTAGCAGTTGTAGTGGTGGTGAGAATGGAACTAGAAGTGGCTGCTGGTAGCAGCCTTTATAAATGCGTTTTCCATCGACTTCTGGAATGTCCGGCGCCTTGTGAGCAAGGTAGAGGATGTGTGTAAGCTATGCGAGCATGTTGATGTTCTGGTCTTGCAGGAAGTTCAGTTGCCATGGTGTGCATGCATACGTCCCTGAACATAACAGTGCAGCAACCCCATACCTAATGTTATAATTTTGGTAAACTGGAAGGTGCCACACCAGTACCTCAGTAGATGCCCTGGAGTAGATGCCTGTGGTGTTAGTGTGTGGTACTTGGTTGTGTTTTTTCATATAGTTAAAAAGTTTACTATTAATGAGTGGTGTGTCTGGGTCAAGTCGCTCCCCTGTCCTTTAATACGTGGAGGGGACTTCAATGCTCATCAAAGAATATGGGGCAGTGTGCAGTGAGACACTAGGGGTCATCTGCTTGCATCCACTCCGGAAGAGTTGGACCTGGACTAGTGCATGATGGGGCCCCAATCTTTATTCGATGAAGTGGTTAAGTATCCAGGAGTCTGTCTTGGATCTTTTCGTATGTTCCAGACACCTTGTCGAGCACTTTAGTTTCAGTGTTCTGACGATCTGCATGGTAGTGACCACTGGTTGATATGACTTTTTAGATTTTTTACTGCTAGTGGTCGCCCCTCCATGCACATGCAAAGTACTGGACGTCCAATTGTCAAGCATGGGTCTTTCGGTTGGTGGTTGAACAAGAGGCGTGGGAGGCAAGACAATCAAACAAAGCATCAAACAGCAGCTCACCCTATGTGGTGTACCCTGGCCTGCAAATGGCGGTCAAGGATCGCAGGCAGGCCATTCGGCTTGCTTTCCAACTGAGCTATGCTGAATTATTTTTTCTGAGATTACATGTGAGTCGTGGTACATCTTGTAGAGTGAGAAGGCGTCCTTTGGTGCGTGTATGTGTTCATGAATTGGCTCAGGCTGTTCCCCGCCCATAGTCTGGAATTTAGATAGTCTGCTAGATGCCAAACCCTGCCTCTCTTGGGTTTTAGGGACTAGGAGAGACACCTTTCTCCGAAGAACGGACATGGCTATTGCCTTCAATGACCGGTTTTCGGAAGTCTTCCATTTGCGTTTGGGCCCATACCCAGAAGTCAGTGAGTGTACCTGGCTTGAGGTACCCGCTGAGGGTAGAGTGAGAAGGCGTCCAGGTGTCGCTCTGAGGGTGTGGTTGGGATTAACGGTGTATTGTAAAGTAGACTGAAGTCTCTCACCCCAGCTGTGTTGCAGGATCTGCTTGCTCTAATCCAGGGCATTTTTGACGCTGAGTTAAGTACCTCCATTCAGGCTTTTCACCATTCTCTCCCTGGTGGAGAAGCAAAGGAAGTGTCGTTCATTCCTCATAGGTTATCGTCCCATTGCCAGTCTTTCTTATGTGTGAATATGTTACGAACGAATTCTGGTGCGCAGACTAATCTGGAAATTGGAGCACTCCTGTAGCTTGTCTGATTTGCAGTTATGCTATTGAGACAAGTGTGGTGCCCAAGATGCTATCATGTTTTTGGAAACGAGTGTCCGTGAAGTGTGGATTCATGGGAATATTATATTGTACTTGCTGTCTTTTTTAACATCCGAGTGGCATATCACATTGTCATGAATTAATGTTTTTGTCTCTCTCTCTGCTCTGTTGGAGTGTGCAGGGATCTTGCTGAGGCGATCTTCACCCTTCTTGGTGAGCGCCCATTTGTGACTCATGATGGTGAATACTAGTCCAAGGTGTTTGTAACTAGACGTGGTCTTCTGCAAGGAAGCTGTCTCAACCCAATCCTGATTGTACTTGATATCTTGGCAGAATCAGGGCAGCATACAAATGCTGTTGCTTATGCGGACGACTTTGCAGCAGATTTTTGCACTTGCAGGTGATCGTTTAGTGGGATGTGGTCTTGCCTGTCACTGGAGAAGACTGAAGCCATTGTATTTGCATGAGATACGGTTGTAACCACCTCTTTTGTACTGGGGTCTGCACTTGTGACCACAACTACAGAAGTTAGATATCTGGGAGCATTGTTGAACTCACAGTTAAGCTGGTCCGGTGAAGTGGTGGCTATAAAAAAAAAACTGTTTCGGTTTGGTCGTTACACTGCAAAGCGTTCTATGATCGTGTCTTTCTATCGTGCATACATTAAACCTTGTGTTAACTACCACCTCCCATTTAATAATAATAATAATATACAAGTTTGTTGCAAATGCAACCGGAATGGCAAGGATCTGGTGGCCACTGACTGCCATCCGATGTTAAAACTAAATTATAAATTATAAAAATTATAAATTTATAAATCATAAATTTTTGGAAGGTTCCCATCGTTCAATGGATAGTCTGCAAACGTCTGTAAATGAGTGTCTCCATCTTATCACCGGGTACCTTCTATCAATCCTTATCTCTGTCTCGTTGAGGTGGGAGAAATTTTGGCGTGCTTTCGTGCTGCAGAGCTCCTTGTGAACCTCTGTCTTCGGGGCATGAGCAGGAGTGTATCGGATCTAGTAGAGCGGGTTCTGTGCGATTACCTCATTTTAGGACGCCTTGCTCGTGCCAGTTTAAATGCTGCAGGTCTGGGCATAACCTTTCTAATGGACCCTCCTAATAGGCTTTCCAGACCCATTATGTCTGTCTCCACCATGCTTGTAGATTTGGTGTCACGTCTTGGACTTCTTTTTTAAACTCCAAACCACATCAGCTGACAGTTGAGATTTTCTGTAATGCTTCTGCAATGAGAGCTGGGAAGGAGGTGTGGGTGTTTTTTTATCCCAGGTGTTAAGCTAGGTGTCGGCAGTTTCGTCAGAAGTGTTCCATTTTTGTGTTTGTTTATGAGCTGGCAGCCATTCTATTCCTCTGTATATTGCTTTCGATCTTGGCCTTTCACACTTTGTGATATGGTCTGACTCGGCTTCGAGTATTCGGTTTCTGCGGCGTACCTTGGTGTGGCTTGCTATCAACCATCCGCTGGTTTTTGGAGGGTTTCCAAGCTAAGCATGTTACAGTGGTCTGTTTATCCCGGGTGCCAGGACATGGGAACTATGTTGCTAATGATTTGGCCAGGCTTCGCTTCGTCACCTGCACTAACTCAGTTCTTGTCCCCAGTGCACCACGTGACCTGTGTCCCATGGTCTCAGCATAGTCTTGTGGTTGCTGGAAGTCTGTGTGGATGAATGGAGTTAATGCTCGAGCCCTGTTTGCCATTTACTCCAAAACAATTGCTCGACAGCCTCTGGCCCACCTTCCAGGGCATATGGCAGGAATTGTGTTCCAGATTCGGACTGGGTAGTCTTTCCAGAGGAGCCATGCCTTTCATCTTGGCTGTTTTCTTCGCCGGCCTGCATGTGTGGTGTTAAAAGTGTCAGTTTCTCAATTCCTCTTTGACTGTCCACTCCTGCTTGTACTGAGGCAGACTCTGCTTGCTGGTTACAATTTTGGGAATGATCTTCGATTAGTTCTAGGTGTTCCTCCCCACTCCATTCTATCCGCTCCCATTTTCATGCAATTTCAGACTATTGTCGAGCTTCTAATAGAGCAGTCTTGGTGGTGCTCCGTGTTCAAGCGATGGGGGTGGTGGGGGGTGGCGACTTGGTACTGGAGGCATACCATATCCTGTGCCCTGCTGTTTTTATTTTTTTTATTTTAGTATGCTGTTATTCGGTTCTACTGTTGTTCTGTAATTACTCTCTCACTAGTTTTTTTGTAGCTGCAGAGATTATGGCTTAGAATTCATTAAATTCGTTTTGTTTGTTGATAAGCAAAATAAAAGAATCCACGTTTCAGCTTAAAAGAAATAGAGAAATAGAAATAGAGACTCACGGTGCACGAAGCAACCACCCACCCAAAACTCGAAGTTTGACACCAAAAGCGTCAAAACGTGACTTGATTGTGTCGAGTGACAGAGCACAATCAACAAAATGCGGAAGGGCGTTTAGTACGAAAGACAGTACCAGAAATACGGAGTGAAATTTGGAGTGAGAAAAAGAACAGGGTCCACAGCTAGAAAATTGTGAATAAGTTAATAGGTAAGTATCACGTCGCCACGATGAAAAGTTTCAAACCAAATGGCGATGTACTGTTAATTTCGGGGCCAGTTGAAAAACTTATTGGAGCAAGGCAGGCGAAGCGAGGCAATCGCGCCAAAACTACTGAACCTAATTTGACGAAATTTTTGTATGCTGACCAAGTACAACTCGAAGAGTGTCATTTTTTTCTTATAAAAATCAGATGTATCTTGGGCCGGAAATTAAGAAAAACTAGAAGCCCGTTCTTCAGAGGTATGTAATAAACATGTGATTTTGTCTGTCATGTGTATTTCCTTTCTTCATCAAAGTAAGTTTCTTTAATCACAATTTTGCGCATACTGGGTAACGAATGTTCAGCGCATCTCCCTTACTACCGTGAAACCTTCTCCCTCCTTACTTTCTTGCGTGCAGTGACAGTGTTGTGTCACCAAATTTCTATAACAGGCACCATGAACAACTGCTTATTTCCAGTTGGAGCCATCTCGCTTCACTCGAGGAAGTTATTTATTGTTCTTCACATACTAACTGGCTCATATCTGATGGTCCAAAAAAACTTGTGCCTCTTTAATGATGTTTAGACGACGACGTATTTTGTCACTATTCGTTTATTAGCGTTATCCCGGAGTCCCGTTGCCCATTTGTTTTTAACTGTAAGATTCATAGGGAAACCCGGGCCGTTTCATTTTTGTTGGTTGATAATGCTGTTGCCACATGTGTCTCGTGTTTCTTCGTGTTAAAATTGAACAGAAAGAAACGTGTCCGAAATATCTTATCACTAAAATCTTCTACCCCTTTGCCTTCTTGCCTGCATTGACAGCGTGGTGGCACCGAATTTCTACAGCAGGCACTGTGAACGGACAACTGCCCATTCTCGGGAGGGTGTAATAAACGTCTGGTTTTATCTGTCATGTGTGTGTCCATGCTTCATCAAAGTAAGTTTCTTTAATCACAACTTTGCACATATTGGCTAAGAAACACTGATTTTCATTCGCTTCGCTCACTGAAACAGCGTGTCTCCCTTACTTAACCATTTCCCCTTACTTTCTTACCTACAGTAACAGTGCGGTGTCACCGAATTTTTATAACAGGTATTGTGAAAAACTACTTATTTGCAGTTTGCTTCCTTCTCTCCATTGCCTTCTGGGGTTCTTGGGGGAAACCAGTAAAGTTTAATTTTCGTTTTGACGATGAAAATAGCCCTGCACTTCAATTGGGGTATTTTACTTCGTTCGACTCACATTTATATAGGATACATTTCCATAGGATCGAACAAATATTTATACAAGCAACACGATTTCAATAATGTTGCTAGCCGAGTCGCTCGCTAATGCTCGCTCGTCCGTTGTCGTCTCGCTTTGCTCGAGGAGATACCTGCTTGCCATTTGTATACCAAAAGACAGACTTACCACGCCAAAGAAAAAGGATAAAAAAAAGTAGTAACTTATTGTTCACATATTTTTCTAGCTCCCATTCCAGCTCCAAATGCACATCCATGTACCTGTATCTGTCGTGCAGCTCAGTTATTTAAGGCTAAATAAAAGCTGACTTTTGTACCGATTTTCCCCCTCTTCACTTCTTTCCCTTCCCAACCCTGCTCGCTTATTCCGCGTAGCCCAGCTTCAGATAAATTGTGCTGCATAAGCATGTCCAACTTTCACCGGGTGTAAGTTGTACCCCTGGCTACCACTGCGAGCGCCCTATTCTAGTATTTTAGTACTAAACGACCAGTTTCAAGACACTTAGCCTCAGGCAACCGAGGTTCAAGGGGTTGGAGTATTTGTTTCCACGGAGCCAGGTGCAATGAATAGTTGGGGATAGAAATCCAGTGGTGACTCTGATACAGACCATTCCCTAACACTGTCCTTAGTTCTGTCCCTAGCAGCAATATACCCTTTCAATTATTCTTGATTCAAAGAAGACATTCTCACATTATGACTGAATCAAACTGGAGCCATCCACCTGAATTAGAAGTTGGAAAATTCAGACATCTGTAGGCATTAAATAAGTCAAAAGGGCTGAAAATGGCCAAAACTGACCGTTTTTCCCGAAAACCGCAATAGATAATGACAAAAGGTATAGGCCCTATATTGTAGAGTACATTATTTCAAACAACTTTTATGTATTTTTTTTTGTGTATTACATCAAAATGGAAACAACATACATCAAAAATTACGTGCAATTTGGCCGCCATGTTTAATGTTCAAGGTTTTCAGCTTGGCGACCTTCTGAATCTTAAAGTGAACGTCAGTTTGAGTAAGTTCAAAATGCTTTACAACCCTCCAATGCAAGGTTCACTAAAAAAATGGCAAAATTCCTCCAGAGTAGTTAGGGAAAACAATCCAGGGATTCGAATTGGGAAACCTACGTGCCCTTCACCAGGTACTGCGGGGGGGGGGGGGGGGGGGGCGGGGGTAAGGGGCCCCCGCAACCATTTGAAAGGGCGGGGAATCTCTCCCACACGTACTCTAAGTGTTGCGCCTTTTTCTTTTCCCCCCCCCCCCCTCGCTGCAGCAAAACAGGCGTTCAACAAATTGTTACGCTTCATTTCATTTGGTTTTATTTCAATAATCTTGGCTCCGACCACAGTCAACTTGATACGGCAGCATCGCTCACCTTTAAAGGTGAGCGACGCTGCCTTATCAAGTAGGCTGTGCTCCGACTAAACATACGACGCCATTTTGGGGCAAAATAACTGTGTGGGACACAATGCACATTTCAGTTTGTAATCAATTTTCGGCAGCAAGCTGTTCCTAGGTAGAATATTGCAGTCCAGTACCTTTGCGCTAGTAATCATCTTTCAAAACCAGTCTATTTCTTAATACTTACATACAAACTGAACTCACACGAATGTAAATTACGGCTAAATATTCCCGATACACGAAAATTTATGACTTGAACCACTGGTAAACTATTGACGGTGCATTTCTGTAACATGCTTAGTAATAGGTTCTGGTTTTAAGTGTTCCTATTTGTTTCCAGCAGTTCACCAAGAAAATGAAGACTTGGCTCCGTCTGAAAATCAGAAATGTATCTTCTTGAAAACTATATTTAAACGTGTCTTGCTTTTTTTCAACGTCACATCTAAACTCACATAAAAAAATATTTTTTAGCATTGCAGAATTATTGTCCTATTTAGGCTTCAGAATTTAAAGTGTCTTTAAGCCTACAGCATCGTGCCACTATTTCGTAAGGCGTGCGCAAAAAGGTCTGCGCAATAAAGTTATACGTTATTTCAGTACCCCGGGAGAGCAAAGAAAAACGATAATTTTGGTAGGACAAGAAACAC
>JAHWFP010238065.1:0-17539 GCA_023313725.1 Lithobius niger | reverse complement strand
GAACAGAGGGTGTTCGGTTCGGTTCAGTGTTCGGCTTTCAAAAGAAACGTACGGAATTGAACGTACTTCCACTTCTAATTAATCAATTTTGATGTTTGAATACACCATTTCGAAGGATTTTTTTGCCAGCTTTCTGATGGTCCAAACCACAAGTTCCTAGCTCTAACCATTCAGAAGTTATGACAGAAAATGTAAAGGTTTAGAGGAGATTTCTTCATGCTCAAACCGAGTTTCTATATCTGTGTATCCATTTGAACATACCTGAATTTCTTAAGAAACTAGTGCTTTGATAAATATTTGATTTTTGTGTGAATTAAGTTGTTTTAAGCTTTACGTTCGACCCTCAGATTTTGGTGCATGTTTGTTCGGTTCGGAAGTGTTCGGTGTTCGGCTCTTTTCAAGTTGGTTCGACTCGATTCGGTTGAAAAATTGGTGTTTGGTACAACTTTAGTAATTACAAATTGAAAAATGGTAAAAGAAAAATCGAAAATCATCACTTTCTTGGGATGTCCGTGTAAAAAAAGTTATATGATAGCCGGTCTGCTTGTACTTTTCAATTTTCCAAACGCATAATCCAGTTTAGTGGCTACCAGTGTTCATAAACTAAAAGTTAGGCGTTTCCTCAAACAATGGCAAACAGGCGAACTGTTTTTTTTTACTAGCGTCATGGTTTTTAGATCAGCGTCTTTCGATAAGCGTCATGCTAGCGTAGACCACCTCTTTCATTTGCACGCTAACTTCCTCTTGTATTTCCGTTTCCGCTAATGCGCAGTGCGCCACGCGCATTCCGCGGTTGTGCGCAGGTCGACCGCACTCCCTAATTAGATTGAGCTCGTGCAGGAGGTGGTGGGAGATGGGTCAGGGGAGAGTAGAGAGAGAGAGGACGGTCGATTCAGTGATAGCGATCAAGCTGGCTACAGTGCTGCCACCTAATTAAGGGGAGAGTAGAACTTTTCGAACGGGGAGAACGGGCACTTCATTGGCCGTACGCCCCCACTAATGAAGATAATCCCGCCCTAACCGAGGCTTTATTGGTTCGCCTGTTTGCGCGCGGGCCCTATCAACAGCCAATTAGCTTTGGATGAGAGCACACTGCATCGCGACTGGGAACGTGTATGACGTCACAGGCGGCCATTGTGAACGGCCCCGGATCGTTTCTGCTGAGAGGGATGGAGATGATATAGATATCTTCCCCTCAGTGGAATCAAAATAGGAGGGGAAACCATCTCGCGTTGATAATAGTCGAATGATTTGAAGTGCCAAATGTAGGAAAGCGACAATCGAAAGATAAAGATCAGTGGCAGCGGGAAATTTCGCGAATCTGGATAGGACACTTTTTGAAACTGTATCACAACAGGGAAAATCATGGACTCAAAATAGCTCAGAATCCGTAAGCCTTTTTTATGGACTTGCATTGCTTTGAGTGAGTGATTCGTTGGAAAAACGGCTCACTGGGCACGAGCATCTGAGCTGTAATCTGGAGCTTACTGGTTCGAGTCCCGTTCACGTTATCCCAATGAAATAAGTCCATAATAAATGCTTACCATCTCTACCCATTTCTTATTGTTCGATTTTCCCTGTTATGCTGTTGTGCGTTCGTCGCCTTTTCAGTGGGAGTTAATTGGACTTAAAAAAAAAAAACTGGTAAATCAAAACATTAAAACTCTTCATTAGCTTCCTTCAAAAACCTCGCCGTGTTGCATGAAGAATGGGCCTGCTCTCGAACCCAATTCCGTTGGCTGCTACTTAACGACACGTAACAATTATAGGCTTAAAAGCTCAGCTTTTTGTTTTAGAGAAGCCTTCAGTCCTAAACTCCCACCCAAAATGATAACTCCATCTGTCATACAACTACGCACCCGCTAGGGGTTGTACATAATCGCCGCTAGGCGCGCAATCTCCTACCCGCTCATATTTTGTTTAGTATGCCGAATTCACCATTCAACAGGTGACTGCGGGAAGGTTCTTACACGTAAGTATTTTAGGATAAGTAAAAACAATTTTTAGGGTTAAAACTCCTATGTGACAATTACCATCCGCCTAAGATATAAAACTAGGCCTTTCTACTTTTAGAATTATATATAATGGAGATGGCTGTTGCAGTTCGTGATAGAGGTGTGCGTGCGCCTTGTCATTTTTGTTGAAAAAGTGGCGGAAGCGTACAGAAGACGGATTGTACCTAGGTTGTCGCTTCAGCCGCTTGTTCCTATAGGACAAGTTTTGTGTATTTTTTGACTCGAAGTGCAGAAAATGTGTACCGACAGCACACTGACTAGAATTGCTGTAGGAACGAGAAAATCTCGACTTTTTCTCGACCCTCGTCTAGTGAAACAATAGCTTTGTATTAAAGGCGCATGCCTTTAGGTTGGCTTTCGTGTATGCCTCAGTTTTGCAACATTCGATCAAACGTGTGTACATTTTTCCTCTCGTGCCAAAGGTTTTGCTACATTCACTCTACCCGATGGACTCGTTGCAAACGCTATAAGGCGCAGGATGCACGAAAACAATGAGAGCGTCTGCCCTAAAAATGGCTTCATAGAAAGCTACAGTGTCACCACCAATACGAAACTCAAACGATTACCTTAGAGTTTTGCTGCAATGTTTCGAATATCGTTTGTTATTTCACATTCTCTACGAGTTGAAATAATGTTGACACAAAACGAAGCTAAAACTTATAATTTGTTGCTAGTATTTCCCGTCTTTTACAGCAACACTCCAAGGAAAAAAATGTCGAGGAAACTGCAGAAAGTCGAAACACAATGAGTTAAGACCGAGACAAGAAGTTACGAGAATTTAAAATTAAAGGTCCAGACGCGAACGAAGTTTTGTCAAATCTCGCCAAGTCTCGTTTCGACGGCAATGCGATCCGTAGTCGTGTTGCGACTACATGCGACAGTGCTGATTCGAACAATTCAGCATATCACTATCGCAATTTAATTCGCTATTTTGTTGAACGCAGCAATTTTGAGTCTTCGCTGGTTCAGATCAAATTAAGCGGCCGTTTTAAATTTCACGGAACTTTAGGTCAAATTTTTAAAAGCTCTAATGCACCCTTTGGTAATTCCAACGTCTACATTCACATGTTTCGTAACTTGAAACTCAGACAATTCTTTACGCGACTTCACATTCCATGGCGCGCGGTATAATCGTAGAATACGTCATGGTTTTAATTTAGGTTAAAAAGTTTTTCCATAGCTTCCATATATCGATAACTTGTCAATTTTAGACTTTATACTGTCAGTACACATACAATATAAAATACTGGGAACATTTTAAACCGAAATTAAAACCGCGGCGTATTCAACGGTCATCTCGCACCAAGTAATGTGCAGTCGCCTCAAAGAATTCTCCCAGTATATCGTTCCGAGTTATGTGAATGCCGACGTTTGAATTACTAAAGGATACATTTTGAACTTTTTTAAAACTGACCTAAAGTTTCGTGAAATTTAAAATAGGGCACACGACCTAATTTTACCTGAGCCTGCAATGAAAGCTCAAAATTGCTCAAAATTGAACAAAATAATGAATTAAATAGCAATTCTGATTTGCTGAATTGTTCGAATCAACTTTTTTTTTTAATATTAATTCCTTTTGAGCCTTAATTCAGCGAAGCAATATAATGCTCGTGTGGCTGAACCAGCTCAATTTTGAAAATTACCAGAAATTTTTTAGAGAAAAAGAAATATCTGGTAAAGGGAGGTGTCAACCCGGGGATTCTATCCGGAAAAACCTCCGGTCATCGTAGGGGCCGAAAGATTGGCCAGAATTAGCCAGAATAGTTCCCATAGCTGCTGAACGAGCATGATAGCCTCTCACGCATGTTGTCGCAACCCGACTACGGAACTGAGTGTTCAGGAAACGTGAAGATAAAATTGCTTGTTGACATGGTTACTTCTTGGAATTATGCGGGAAAAAAATAATGAAAATACGATTTTCGGTCATAATATCACGACTGCTTCTACGAAATCGACAATTTGTGAGTTTTAGCACGAAGCTACTTTCCTGATTTAATTTCCCGTGGCCGAAGGTCGGGGAAAGTTGCAGGAAAAGAGTTGAGTTCTAAAACGCACAAATTATTGATTTCGTAAAAGCACGAGTGGCATTCGATGTGAGAATTTTTTTTCTCCACAAAACGATTCTTCTTAAGCAGATCCGACATCAGTCCATGTTTAACATAAACTTTTGAGTGTATTAGCCACCATCCATGTTTACGATGTCCGCCGTGTTTCCGATGTTTACGGTTTTACGATATTTAGAATTCACGATTTTGCTCTATATGGCATAGCGATACTAGCTGCCATTACATTTCGTCATCCAATCTATAATTTCGCTTGCTTCGACGTAGGTATTTCGTCTTGAGTAAGCCTAAACCTCGTTTTGTTATGCCACTGATTAAGCCCTAACCAGACTGGCTGCTCGCGGCTGCACGCCGACGTAGTATGGTGTAAAAAAGACTTTAATATTCGTCCTTAACGCAACACCAACCACACGATTGCTGCAATGTTGACCTTGTAGGCACGTAGTTACGCATAGCTTCGCACGAAATTTTCTTCTGTCTGGAGAGGCCTTTGTCCTCACGAGAAGCATCTTTGTGTTTCCGTAGAAGTGCGACGATTCACGAGAGTGACGTCATTTGCCCCCTAATATTGACATAACTACTCCGAATCCTGACAAGCAACAGCTTCGTGTTTCCGTAAAAGACCGACGATGAATTAAGATGACGTCATTTTCCTAATATGGGCATAAGTCGATGCAAGCAGTAAGGTTGCTCTGAGTGAGATATATTGTTAAGATCTGTGGTCTGTGTCTCGGTGACCAACCAGCGGTGAGTAAATCATTGATATGTGTAATAACTGAAGTAGAAAGGTCCGGTATGATCTTTTCCGTCTCAGTTGAGCATGGTGGTCATCTTGCGGGGGGGGGGGGGGGGAATTCTCAAACATTGGAAACGCTGGGAGAAAGGTGGAAGGCGACAACTCATGCCGTCGCACGTGCAAACAGCCTGGATGGTAATCATAGATATGGAAAACCGACAAACGAAAGCTAAGATTAGGTAGCTCAAAATGTTACCAATTACGACCTGTGAGTAGCTTAGTTCCAGAAAACAGGAAATTAACTTAGTCCAGTACAGGATTCAGAATGTCTGGGAATATTTATCGGGTGCACCTTGCATTGAACCGAATCCACTGCAGCTAAGCTGACACGTCCTCTTTGTCGCGTGAAAGCTGGAGTGGATTCGGTTCAATGCAAGGTGCGCCTGAGAAACATTCCCACGAAATATGAACTATCGGGTGGACCTTGAATTGAACCAAATCCACTGCAGTTTTTACCTCTTTGTCGCGTGAAAGCTGCAGTGGATTCGGTTCAATGCAAGGTGCACCCGAGAAACATTCCCACAAAATATGAACTATGTATAGCTAATGGGACAAGGCTGGGTAACGTTTTAACTTGGTTGGGAGGCCTCTCTGGTTAAGTCGACCAAAACAGCGGCTCAACGGTTGTTGCAACCCTTCCCACTCCACTACCATTTTTTCCTTATATTTATTCTCAAACTTAAAGCAACAACCGCTTGCCTTATAACCTTCCGCCTGCCTCACAACACCCACGCGACGATCACATCCGCGTATTTATCACAGCTAAGGTCAACTGAGACGGTAGCTTCGTTCCTCGCAATGAAATCATAGCTACTGTCTCAATTGGCATTGCGCCTAATAGTCCAGCCAGCGTGAACCCATTGATCGTGTCGTCAAAAACCGGAATGATTCTTGTATTTTAAAATCACAATTTATAATTTTCTAGACTAGTGTCTTATAATTTTGCTTCGGCGATCTATTGGAATAATTAATTTTAATTTTTACCGCATTAGTCTATTAGATTGTAGATCTCATGGTAATTATTAGAAAATTAGTAGATGTACACACAGTCATGAAACGTCATGGTTATTGTACGCGCGCAATGCATCATTTAGTGACGGATCGTTAGTAAATAAAGTTCCATTATATTCAACAGAACATAGACGCCACATTTTAAAAAGGATTTTTAGCAAGGGAAAGACTGACGGTAAGGAAATAGACCATTGGGGCCGTACTTGATGTGGAGGATCGAGAAAAATGGCGCTGGGAGGTATATCCCTTTAAAGGTGCTTTTTCACCTTTTCAACTCCTAGATGCAGCACGGTAGAATCTTCGAGCAATATAAAGAAAATAGCCGTAAGTAAAAAATGGAACAACACTATTCGCAGCAGTGCCGCGATTATCATAACTAAAACGAGATCACGTGACCTGCATCAGCCTATTGGATGACGGGGAATCTGGAACGTGGGTGCTGTATTTAGAATATGGGCAACGCTATCGAAATGGTGAACAGGCGCCTTTAATGGGCCTAATTAATTCAGACACTTTAGTTTGAGCTGCCTTGTGAACAATAAACCACCATGTAATTTGTATATTTTTTTCCTTTCTTTTTTCTTTGCACTGGCAGATTAGGGTGAAATGAATTCTACTCTTGAATTACTAAAAAATCTTTAAACAGTTTTAATTTAAAGTTTGTAGTTTATGCCCTACAATGCAGTTCCGTTACGTCCCCAGAAGTCGTGCAATGACGTCATCAGTTTCCTTGAAGTCATTGGCCAAAAATTTAACACTTTACATTTTCAAGTTGGGAAAAGGGTGGTGGGGGAGGAGAAGGGGGAGAGGTGCAACTAGGTGGGACTGGAAAATTTAGGGAGCTTTACCCCCAAACCCCTTCCCCCCCACGGCGTCGCCACAGGTAAGGGTCAGCCTGGTTTTCTAAATTTTGCGAGCTCATAACTCCGTCTTGCGTGAAAATTTCTTTAACCGAGCTATAACGTAGCCTAGATTATTGAATAACCTACTATGAATTGCATTGCATCTGTTACATTGCATCTGCTACTTGCATTGCATCTGTTACACAATTGCAATGCAAGTAATCACAAACTCACGATTGGGATGTGCATGCTCTCAAAAGAAAATAGTCCCAGGTTAAAATATCATTACGAAGCAGTAATACGTAAATGTGGACATTAAAATTACCAATTTACGAAGGCCTTTGTGGTAATTTTAATGCACCCAAAACCAAACCTGGTATAAGAGAAGCCACCAAGTTTCCAAAAAGCGTCACCTTTCAAGGTAGTGATATCATTCAACCAGGAAAAGGCCGCCAAGGTTAATCCTATTAGCCAAATTAATCGCACATAGTTCGAAATTTAAATGTAAACTTGAACATTACTACTCACGGTAGCAAGTTTCAGGTTTTATTTGACGTCCAAAGAATTATTCGGTGCGATTAAGTTGGCTAATACGATTAACCTTGGCGTCATTTCCCTGGTTCAATGATGTCACTGCTTTCAAAGGCCGAATCTTTTTGGAAACTTGGCGGCGTTTCTTATACCAGTTTTGGTTGGATGTCATAAATTTCATAGGGCTGTGAACGTACACAAGGTCACACCGTCTTGTATTCATTTCCCATTGCCTATTTGAACGTTAGGTTTGTATATCAGTGATATTTTTGAGATGACACCTGTATTTGAGTGGTTAGGCCTACATTTGAGTGATTAGGCCTATAATTTGCCTTTGTGAAATGTTTCTAAGCAGTCACTAGATACTAGAAAACCTGAGGCAGGGCAAACTTGTAATTTTCCCTTGGGACACGAAGTGACCAGAAAACTATACAAATGAAACCTCTGGTGCCCTATAGATGCGTTTGACAGAATTAATATTTTCCTCCCTAGCCTGTTAATATACAGCCGGTTCCTCCGACTACCATCTTTCTCAAACCTCTCCCACCCTTGCTAGCAGTAAACGAACGCTGGATAGCCTTACCTGCTGGTTCCTTTTTTGGAATAGCTGGCTTCGTAATAAGGAGAATTTTCTTGAACTGCGATGCCGTAGTAGTGGTACCTACAAATAAAACCAACTGATATGAAACAATGGCATCAGTTTTGAGAGCAGAAAAATGTTTACTTCACAGTAAACCTTTAAAGTGCCATAAATCCCTCCTTGCAGGGTTAAAAAAAAAGTCCGCTTTTCTGATATATATGTATACATATCTGAAACAAAACCCACAAGTGTGAAATAACCCGCAAAGTTTCAGCCAATCAAATGTTCCAACTCCGTTTTCTTCATGACCTGACAGACTTCAGCAGTTTGCGTCTAGCGCAAGAATATTTCATGTCCGGGAGTCGGGACGCTCTTGCATTGATAACTAGCAATGGCGTCGTCTGTTGCTAGAGTATTGCAACAAGGTGGATGCCAACGAAGGGGGGTAGTGCCTATTGGCGGTGGGGAAAACGGATTCAAGTTGAAGGTGGATAAAGGTTGTTTCGGCGTCTACTCTATCTCAGTTCCGTTTGCGGCTGAATAAATGTAATCTTAATACTTTTTTGTCCCGGTCTTAAAGGGTACTGTTTTTTGTCAGCAGTTTGGTTTTATCTTTAACCTGCCAACTAATTCGGCGTTTGGTGAACCAATTTAGTGTAAATTTCTTTTTTATTACTATATTGTTGTTTGTTTTATTTTTGCAGTGTGTTTTAACCTTTTATAGATTTTGCAGTGTGTTTTACCTTTTATAGATTTTTGCAGTGTGTTTTAACCTTTTTATGCATGTTTAGTAAGTCAGGCACAGTGTTAGTGGACTTTGGTATCCTGTCAACCTGTTTTCACTTTTTTTGTGTGAAATAAACTATTGTTATCTTATCTTATAAAGAAGGAAACGAAAGCCAGAAAATTGGAAAAGGAACAGCCGAAAGAAGCTATGAGTTGAATGGAAGGCCTATATTAGTTTTGTGGGCGTTAACAAGCCCGCACGGACAACAGAAACTCCCTGCTGGTGAGCGTCACAGAAGCGAAACTGGAAAATCGAAACTATATCAAATAGGTGGTTAAATTAATTATGAGCGTTGCAAAACTATGGAGTGTTTGTTTTCTACTGCTTGTTTTTTTAGGTGCCGTTGGAAATATTTGAATTGATTTTCTGCAGAAGCTAAATTATGCATTTTTAGCATTTTTTAATGACATGGAAACCCAACAAAATCAGGACACTGACTACAATCCCCAATTTATGTGCTGCCATTACAGCGTCGTAGGCCAGCAACCCCAGATTCAACCAAAGACAGAGCGCATCAGTTTCACTACAAGGTTAGTATTTACATGGTGCGCTTGTTGCTACAAAATTTAAAATAAAAAAGTTATGGTTAAAAAAAAACACCTTTAATTTAAAAGTTTCAAGGGGAATTTTTCAAAAGGCATTATCGCGCGTGGTGACCAAGGCTTCCTAGATGTAAAGGCTTAACGTTAGAAATTCAACACGTCGTCCAGTTAGCCGCCGATTCTGCCACCAGTCGCGCTGCAAACACCCCAAAAATGAACTGCTCTAGCATGCGGACTCAACTGTGAAAGGTACTCGTGACACGCGATAGGCGGATTTTAAACTTAAAACACTGCATTAACACCAAATTACTAAAGTTTAACAACAATGGCTTCATGATACGTACCTCTTTGTTCACTCGACGTCAAAACAAAGTCTCCGAAGGTTTAATTTCATGAATTTCAGACAGAAGAATAACCAAGGTACGTGTGTATACCACACTACGGCATTTTCTATTCTCATTAAAAATTGTGTTAAACGATCGTTTGACGTAGCAGTAAATCGTCCGAAGACTTCAAGGATACTCGCCGTTACCTTAAAATAATGTCCATTTAGTGCTGCTACGCCGGTAACTCTATATGAAAGGATTACCACGTTTTTGTGCGTCCCGCTAACACTAATCAATGCTACGATTGGTGTGCTTCGTTCTTCGTACTTTCACTTCAGCGGAACGCTTGGACGACGCGTCTAGCATGGTACGTGAAACCGAGCGTTAAGTCTTTTAAATATAGGAAGTCTTGGTGGTGACAAACCCTATCGCAGTCTCTCTCGACCACCCTCCTGTTCCCTGTCTTGCTTATTGGCATTATTTGCTGCTTATATTTTTTCCTGCCGCCGATCTTTTGGGGTAGCTGCTGTTTTTTCCCCAGAGTAAATTATGATATTAGAATTACTGCCTGAAAAATTTAGAATTGGGAGATGGTAATTATCGGTCTTGTTTATGATACAATGAGAGCATTCTCAGTCGCCCGCTAGTGCAACGACATCTTATACTGCCTTCCTTGTGTAGTCCCTGTAGCCCTGTGTAGACCCTGCAGCCCTTTTAAGCCTTACTGTGGTTGCTAGGTGCTAACCAGCAGCAACTCTTCCTAAGTGTGCCACTCTACTACAGCCTAGCATTTCTTGAACCACTGACACTATCTCCTAGACCCGGAAATAAACCCTGAATTCAACCATCTTTCTGGCTTTCTTCCTTGAACTGGGCTTAGTGGAGTTGCACTTGGCTAAAGTTGCTCTCCCCCCCCCCCCCCGTCATGTTACCATTGTTTCTAAATTAATAAAGACAGGCTATTATTTTAATCAAGTTTTTTAGCCTTAACGTCAACTGAAGCAAACTACCTCTCGTACACATAAAACGGCTCAATTTCAAACCTTACTCGACGTTCTAGAAGTAGAAAGAAGAAGCAGGCTCGAGGCCTTAAAGAGGAAAACTCTGATCGTGGTTAGAGCTGAGAGAATATGCCAGAATAGTTCCCATAGCTGCTGAAGGAACCCGAGTCTCTCACAAAGCCCTAACTGGCACGTTAAGGAGGGGCTTTGCTTAGGTAACTTTTCCAGCGCCTGATCAGATGAGTTTATTTCAAGCAGTTTGGTTGAACTCTACTGTCCTTATCCACCATAACCATTACTAGTAACAAACTGAACAAATTACCAACACACAATTGTTAACATACCTTGATTGGCCTCTCGTACCAAGCCGCCTCGTCGTTAATTGAGGGAATTGCTGACGAATTATCTGGAATGAAACAAACAAAATTCACACGTTTTGAACAACTAATTAATTCTTATTCTACACGTAATCCTGGGAAAAAAATTAATGTCTTTTCGAGTGCTGCTATATACGATCGAATTCACGGAGTTACAACTCCAAAATCATGATAGGTTGAAGGCTGCCATTTTGGGGTGATTGATGTTTGTTGCAGTGGCCAAGGATTACGTCAAGCTACCCAAAGTTTTTTACGTTTCAGTATCAGCCATAATGTCGTTATCAAGCTGGAATTTCAGCAATAGACTTATTTAAAAAAAAATAAAAACGTGTAGAACTAAAGACCCCCAAAAGATAAACAAACCATGAAACATGCCATTTTATCACCTAAAGTTGAAAGAGAGAAAAAACCCCCAGGTCGCGTCAATTGTGAAGGCAAGGCACTGATGAGGAGCGACGGTCTTATCGATTGACTCGACCTGGAAAATGAGTGGGCTTCTTATCTATCTGACCCCTGCAGGCTCTCTCCAGGTCGTGTCAATTGCCAACAAGGCCATCACTCTTCTTCAGTTCATTGTAGTATCAGAGATACGATTTTTTTCTGCAGGGGCAATGACAGAAAAACTGCTGTAAAATGAGGCGTCACTGATGTTGCTTTCGTCGCCCATGTCGAAATTCAACAACAGCGCCTGAGGGCGAGGGAGCGGCTGCCCTTCCGTCTCCTACCCTGTCTACACAGCATGACACGACCTGGATTGGGATTCTTCTCCTTTTGGCTTTCCTACACACTTTCTCCAGCTTGTGTGAATTGCCGAGAACACTGTCACTCCTCGCCAGTGCCTCACGTCGACAACTGATACGACCTGTAATAGGCTTCTTCTCTCTATGGGTTCCCTTCACACCTTCTATAGGACGTGTCAATTACCAATAACACTGTCACCCGTCATCTGTGCCTCACGTCGACAACTGATACGACCTGTGATAGGCTTCTTCTCCTCTCTATGGGTTCCCTTCATGCCCTCTCTAGGACGTGTCAATTGCCAATAACACTCACTCCTCGTCAGGCCTTCACATCGACAACTGATACGACCTGTAACAGGCTTCTTCTCCTCTCTATGGGTTCCCTTCCCGCCCTCTCTAGGACGTGTCAGTTGCCGATAACGCTGTCACTCTTCGTCAGTACCTCACATTGGCAACTGATATGACCTGTAATAGGCTTCTTTTTCTCTCTATGGGTTCCCTGCACTCAATCTCTAGGACATGTCAATTGCCGACAACACTGTCACTCCTCGTCAGTGCCTTGCCTCGACAATTGATACGGCCTGTAATCTGGCTTCTTCTTCTCTCTATGGGTTCCTTTCACGCCTTCTCTAGGACATGTCAATTGCCAATAACACTGTCACTCCTCGTCAGTACCCCCCGTCGCCAACTGATGCGACCTGTAATAGGCTTCTTCGTCTCGCTTTGGGTTTCCTGCAACCCTTCTCTAGGTCGTATCAGTTGCCGATAACACTGTCACTGCTCTCAGTAACACGAGCTGGAGAAGTGATTCGTCTTATCACCTTGGATTCCCTGCACGCCTTCACTAACCTAGTTGATACAATGGTAGTTCTTTTTTAGCTCTATGAGTTCAGTGTATGTACGTTTTTTTTGTAACGACGTTTCTGCGGCAGAAATTCTGGCTTGATAACGGTATTGTGCCTGATGCCGAAACGTCGCAAACATTAAAAGTACTTGATTGTTGGCATACTTGGCTATAAAAGAAAAATCCACTAATACACATACATACCTTTCCAAAACTTGCGGCGTTGACAGGTTGCATTCCATTTCTGCCGCAAAAATCGACGTAGTGCATATAGAGCGTACTACGGGGAATACACACTCCGTCGGCAATCTCGTAATTCTCATCCAACCTAAATTCAATAAAAAAAATTAAAAAAATTACAAAGTCCAAGAATGTGAAAGGAGTGTTCAATGTAGGATAAACTTAAATGGGACGGAAAGCCAATGGGCTCGAGATTGGTTAAATAAACATGGATGCAAACCTATTTTCGTTGCCTTTTGGACTTGTATGTCAGACTGCCTCAGCGGGGTAAGGTCCCTGGTTCGATTTCCCGCTGAGGCAGTCTGACATATAAGTCCGAAAGGCAATGTAAATAGGTTTGCGTCCGTATTTATTAATTCAATGTCAGATAAAATTGATCGTACATAGAAAATTTCCACTCTTTTGCGGATTTTTTTCTTAATCTTGAAGTCTGTATCTGTAGCGACATTATTATTGTTATTTTTATTTTTTTTATAATAATTTTAATTATTTTAATAACATTATTTTAAAACAACTCTACAACAGAATTGTGTTATTATTATAATTATTAATATATCCGAAATAATAAGGCTTGGTTAAAAACTCCATTGTGGATAAACTCTTACGGAAAAAGACATAACATATTTGTTATCCCACAAACCTTGAATGGTTTACCAAGAGATCTTAGAACAAATCTGAATGTGAATAACATTAAAAACTGGTTAAGAATTGGATGTTAAATAACTAATTTAAAAAAAGTGTATTTTTCTTGTCAATATTTTTAATGTTTTGCTAATGAAATCTTGACTCGTCACACATCAGTGCACTCACTTCGTGCCTTGATTTTGTACAAAAATGATGAATAAAAAAATTATAAATTATTACCATTATTATTATTATTATTATTTATTATTATTTAAAAAATAATATGCAAAACGTAAATACTATTGACAAAACCATGTTCATAAAACCACCTACAGCATATGAATTAAAAGAAATACTAAACTCTACTAAAAAAAAAAATCTAGCGGACATGACGGTTTTTTGATTGAACATTTAAAAAATAGTGAGGAAAATACTTCTAAAATGTTAATCATTTTGATAAATTCTATAATTAGTCACGAAAAATGGCCGGATAAATTAAAAATGCAAACACTAAGACCGATTTATAAAAAAGGCAACAAAGAAAACTTAAATAACTATCGACCAATCTCATTACTTCCTGTCATTAATAAGCTTATTGAAAAATTTTTTGAGAGACAAATTGTCAGCTGTTGTATTAAACATAAAATTATTTACAATAGACAATTTGGCTATCAAAAAGGGATTGGAACTGCAGATGCCTTAAATGAAATAAACGAACTCGTACTACGTGCTTTGAATGAAGGCAAATATGCTGGTGCTGTTATGATCGACCTACAAAAGGCTTTCGATACTCTGGACAGTAAAATCCTTTTACAAAAACTGTGTTTGTACGGCTTTCGCGGAAAAATTTTAAATATTTTAGGAAACTACTTACATAATAGGAAATTTTGTGTTAAAATTAATAATAGGCTGAGCCACTGGGAAAACACAACATTTGGGGTACCACAAGGTTCAATTCTCGGGCCGCTTTTATTCTTAATTTATATTAATGATCTACAAATCCTTGAATGGAATTCCTACTTGGTACTGTATGCGGATGACATTTTCTTGCTGAATATTCATAATGATTATAATGTTATGGTAAAAAACTTACAAGGAGATCTAAACAATATCACTTTGTATCTGTGTAATAATGAACTATACATCAGTCTTGAAAAAACATGTTTTCTGCCTATAAACACCTCACATATGACTACCGGAAACTCCTTAATTTTTGGACGTGATAATAACTGTGATAAAATTCTACCATGTAATTGCAAAGCCATTACAAGAGTATCTAAAGCAAAATATTTGGGGGTAGACATTGACACACATTGGAAGTTTTATACTCACCTTGAAAACATCATTATTAAAATTAGAAAATTTATACCAGCTTTTTATAAACTAAACCTTCTGTTAAATACAAAAAATAAAAAAATGATTTTTGATGGACTAATTATGTCAGTCATAAATTACTGCATTTTGATTTACGGTACAACAACATCAGGCATAATTGATCGACTGCAAACAATGCAAAATAAAGCTTTAAAAACATTATTCATGAAAGAGAAGGGAGAAAAAAGTACAAAGAGCTTATTCCATGAATTGAATATCCTTAATGTCAGAGAATTATTTATTTATACTTTGATTACTAAATTTTACTATACCGACAATTATAAAGTAAAACTAAATAGGAACTTAAGGAAATCTAAGGATTGGTTAAAACTGCCGAAATGGAGAAACTCATATGGGAAAAGAAATTTACCTTACACTATACCTTTACACTTTAATAAACTCCCTGCACATCTTAGAAAAACGCAATACAGAAAAAGAATGAAATCTGAAATTAAAAATTGGATTCTTGAAAAAACGCATGTAACTACATTAAGTATACATGATTAAAATTTAAATACATTACTAACACTTTTAACTGTAACGTTTTGGCTCACTTTTTAGACTTATAAGAACTCGTTGCCATTAATAATTATGTTATATAACTAAACAACAAACGTCTTTATTATTATTACTGTATTTATACTATTTATCTTATATACACTCTTAAACTTTGTGTATTTTATGTATGTAAGTTATCGAGTTACACATTGTACTGTATTATTCTGTATTATTATTTTTAGCACACACAAGTTCTTAAATGAACTTCGTGCTACTTTTCTCTCGTTAAATAAATATTATTATTATTATTATTATTATTATTAATATTCTTAGGAAATCTGCCTCATGTGCATTGAATAAAAAATAAAATAAAGGAATGGTTAAATAAATACTAGTTGAATTAAATAAATGCTGCCAGAAACTATATTTATAACGTGATCTATTGCAAAAGTTTTATGGTAACTGTTTGAAAAGAACAAAATTCATATAACAATGCAGTCACTTTATTTTATTTTATTTATTTATTTATTTATTTATTTTTATTTTTTTAAATTTATTTATATTTTTTATTTTTTTAATATTATGCATGAGGTAATGGACACCTGAATGTCTAGTCATTTGATGAATGATTCAGGTCTGTTGTATTATACGTATAAAGTAATTTAATTTAATGATTTAATACTAAACTGCTTACACATACAAATCCAACAGGATTTCGTGCCTTTGTACTGGTTGCATCGTAATAAAGCATTAAACAAGTATTATAAATTATTACTTACAATATTTTTTTAGGTGGTTGATTGATGTGGTTATCATTTATTATTTCCTAATAAGAGGATTTATGGTATTTACTAGCGTTTTTGCTATATCTCATACATAATTTTTAATCAATAAAAACGTACGGTGGATTTGTTTGTTTATATTGACCTATCCGCCTCCGGAAGCAGGAAGGCTCAAAATATGCTAAAATTTCAGGAAGACAGGAAATTAATCCGGATTTCCTGTTAGGCATATTTTCGTATTGCTAAGTAACAGTCTTCCTCTCGAAAAAAGGAAAAAAACTCCCTTTGGACCATTGTTGAAACGAATTTTTCGAAGTTTATTGTTAGCTTTGGAGTACCACATGATCCTGCTGAGGATGGTCTATAGTTGTGGCGTTCCGACTGGGAGCGCGAGGTCAAGTACAAAAAAAGTACAAAAGAAAGCGTACAAAAATTACAAAATAAGATAGTATTTATGCGTGTGTATTTACTGTATACATATTAGATAGAAACGAAACAAAAAAAGTCTCCTAGTGATACACACATATAAAGAAAACAGAATTTTAAAAATAGAACTGTGAAGCATAATATTTTCAACGAACCACTATGCCAATGAATGTTTAAAAGCAGCATAACACACATAAATCCAGATGTAGTATTTTGACAGATTTTAAAATGTCAGTACATTTTAGAACCCTTTTTCACTGATATCCAAAGGTATATTAAAAGCAATTTTTGCAGTTACTTCCAAAAAAGTCTACTAACAAAATTTAGAAAAACAAGGTTTTTTTTCGTACTGAATTTCGGATTTAAAATTGGGGGGAAAAAACACTGGCTTACCACATGAGGGTTGCAGGAGTTGAGTGCGGCCGAAGAGGCTTATGGGTAACTTCCTTTTGTTCACCTAAAAAAATAATCATAAAATAGTATTAGTACTAAGGGTAATATCTCTGTGTGCCATCATGGCTCCAAGAAGTTTAAGGCCCTGACTTGAAAAAAAAGTTGGAAGTTATTCTATCTATCGTAGTGATCTTGTTACGTTCGTTTAACAATAGATATCCGTGAGCTAGAGCTGGTTTAACGGCGATATTTGCTCGTTTGTGAGAAATGGCTAGTCCAATATCGAGGGGGTGGAGGGAAGTCACGCGAGTGGATTTCCCTTCACCCCCAAGATATAGGACTAGCCATTTCGAGCAAACGAGCAAATATCGCCGTTAAACCGCCTATAGCTCACGGATATGTGATTTAATGGTAAGGTGTGACGTCAAGCTAACATATCGTCTTATTTGAGATTTAAAAAATTTTTATTTCAACATTTTATTTGCGAATCATAATGAATTTAAGAAAGTTAACGTACGACTGATGATATGTCAATTCCTGAACTGCAACTTCCGTGTTAAGCTTCCTGTCTACGAAAGTTTCACGTACAGGAGGACGTCCCCGTTACCCAGTCCCAGTCACCGACTTTTGTGTTTAAGGTAAAACCGTATTTTTTTCTACTTTATTAGTTTAAATAAGATATAGAGTATAAATGCGCTATACGCTTGAGTCTCGTAGGTTTTTAGGTGTATTTACAATGTGTCAATA
>JAHWFP010238058.1:0-18316 GCA_023313725.1 Lithobius niger | reverse complement strand
GATATTATGCAATTTACAAAAATTAACATTTTAACAATCCGCACATGAATCAAGAAATTGTCCAACAAGACCAGTTCTTGTAAAGAGTTCTGTCCTTGTTGCGTGCTTGTTGGGAATGACTTACTTTTGGCGCCAAACATTCTTCATTATAAGGGCTTGTTCCCGCCAAAATATGGAAACACTTTCACAAACGGAGTGCACGTGTCACGCAAGATAGTGAAATGTCGCCAAAGACCAAGGTTCCATCCCTTGCCAATGTATCTTTAGAGAGTTCGAATAGAACGACATAATTAGCCCTAATTACAGTCATTAGGTAATTACGAACAAGCCAGCAAGCAAGAGATGGCAATTTTACAGCTAATGTTATAGATTTACGTCGAGTTTCCAGTTTCTATTAAAGAAATAAGAAAAACACAAACAAATATGTTCAATGGAGAGGAAGATAACAAACGCATTGTCAAGAGTGCTACTATAGTTGTCCTGTTGCTGTTTACTTCAGCTGAATTTAATTTTTGCCACCGTGTTTTAATGTTGCTCTTTGTTCCGTTTAACTGTTTCTGCAGTCGACTTTTTCTTGTATTTTGCACTTCATCTACAGATTGCCGAAATACAAATTGACGTGAAACAAAAAATTGCTGCATGTCATTAGTGTCAGTTTCATCACCCGTTGCGTGGACATTTCAAATCGATTAGTGCTGTGGGATGAATTAAAAGCTTTGGTTTAAAAAGGTGTATAGGGTGCCAGGACACAGTTTGTCATACTGCATTTACTGCTACAGCCACCCTGCTAAGCCGAACAGCAGCAGTGGGTCCTAACGGTCTGGGTAGTCAAGCCATTGCAAATCAAGTCATTTAAATAATGTCAAGTCATTTAAATTTGATGAACGTTTTCGGTGAACATTTGAAACTGCCCTTCAACCCAAATTGGGACCTTCAAAAAAAATTCCAGTCTAGCCAGGGTGAAATGTTGGATGGAAAATGGGCAATAACTCATTCATGTCTCGGAAAGAGCATTTGTGCATCCTTTCAATTTCAATCCCTGATGGATTGCAGACAATCTATTAAAAACATTCTTTGTTGCAGAAAATTCGTTTTGTTTGCTAGATTGGCATTTTCTGACAAATTCCGTACATGTTTGTAATTTGATTGCAGACCAGGAATGTCGCATGAAAAGCTTTACGGGAATGACCTTGAAATGGAGGAAACGAAGGAAATTACCTTTCCAACTCGTTTTTAAAAAGCCACGAGTAAAATAATCTATTAAAATGTCCAGTATGGGTAGAACAGTCTTAAGTATCTGTTCAAGGAGTTAAAGGGAAGTTTTCAAAAGAAATATGAATATGTATATGTTTAGTTTAATTAATATCTTAACATAAATAGCCTACATGCATGTTATTTTTGCAATAATATAACATGTTTGTGACACATAACACAGATTGACATTTAGAGGAACAAGACAGTAACAAGGCATTTCCTAGGAATGTTTCATATATAAACACTTTCGAAGGAGCGAGGAGTGTTTTATTCTAAATATTTTTGTAGGAATAAGGCGTGTTGGATAGTAATAGTCTTGCGGCTAAGGTCAAAAACCATGCACTTCCGGAAAAAACGTGAAACTTTAAGAATGTATTTTATAGATAAATAACATTTTTGATATGGTGCCCACTGACGTCCCTTCTGGTTTAGCGTAATTACGTCATCAAAGATAGCCGCCACATAATTTGACCCTGAAAATAATGTGCATCTCTGTAACTAGTAAACCAATTTTAATTTTAATAGCTCGTTGGAAAGATAAAATCATGACTAACCAAAACGGTCCCATAGCATAAAACCACAACTTGCACCGTTTAAGTGTTAGGGCCTCTGGAATGTGACATTGCGTGATATTAGACTTGCGAGCCTGCAACAGCCCGAAATACACATGTTTAGGATTTTCTGAAAGGTAGGGACCTATTTTTTTGCATCAATCCTACTCGGAATTGTTTAACTTGGATAGCGATTGTCCTACACCCATTAAAAGGTGAAGAGGTAATGGCGTAGCGGTGAAAGCGTATGGTGATTTTCTAATTCGAAGTGCTCTTGCGAGCCCTGCATTAGCCCGAAATGGACATGATTTAGATTTATTGAAAGGTGTGGATCTATTCTTTTCATTAATCCTAACCGAAATTGTTTAGCTTATACACAAATACAAATAGGAGCATAAAAATGGCACTTTGAAATTGAAACTAGCTACTACACCAATTACAGCAACACCGTTAAACGGGCGTACTGCGGTCCCTATCTAAGCTAAACAATTTCTGTTAGTATTGATGAAAAGAACATTCCCACCTTACAGAATATCCTAAGCATATTCATTTTAGACTATTCGACGGCTTGCAAGGGCACTTTGAATTCAAAAATCGATCAACATGCGCTTTCGTCGCTACGTCATTACCTTTTCACCTTTAGATGGGCGTAGGATAATCCCTATACAAGTTAAACATTTCGTTTAAGCTTGCTGGAAAGACTAGATCCCCCATCTTTCAGAAATCCTAACCATGCCCATTTTGGGCTATTAGAAGTCTCGCAAGTGCACTTTGAATTCGAAAATTACCATACGCTTTCGCCACTACACCATTATCTCTTTACCTTTAAATGGACCTTGGACGGTCCCAATCTAAGCTAAATAATTTCGGTTAAGATAAATCGAAAAAATAGATCCCCAACTCTCAGAAAATTTTAAGCACGTCCATTTCCGGCTATTAGAGAGCTCGCGAGAGCACTTTGAAACTATAACAACTAATTGGAAAAAAAAGTGCATTCACGCAAATTAAGGGTGACGTACTTTAAATGTGATTTTAGGATTCAAGGGTTGATTTTACATAAAAGATGTATATCAGCTATCCTGTCCAGAATTGTGTGCTGAATGGTTCCACTTCACATTACGCTTTTGATTTGTTGACGGTTTAGTAGTTATAGAAAAAAAAAACCGGTTTTTTTGGGGGAAGGGGGTTTGAACTTGCTATCATAGCTATTTTTTTTCCAGTTACCCTTTATGTGCATCCGTACCAAAGCGAACAATTCAACCTTCTAGCCACCCTACTATATAGAATGACGTGAAGTATATCCTTCAACTTGTAATAATTCGGCAACAGTACCATCCTTTTAACATTGTTAGCACTTGTTGAAAAGGGAACAAAATTCGGTGCAATTAGCAATTTGCTAGTTTGGCCGTTATTTTATTTCAGAAGTGATAATACCTATTTCAAGTCACTTAAAATGTACATTTTATGAGCTGTACGTGCCCCCTAACCCATCTAAGTTTTGTTAATGTGTCGTAGGACTTTGAGGATTACAAAATTATCTTTTCAACGAGCCATAGTAAATCAGAATTGGTCTGCTGGTTGTTACCGAGACGCAGCTGTTGACGTCTAACACTATATAGCAATTCTGTGGTGGCCTTCTTTGATGACGTAATGAGGGCAAACCGGAAGTCATTTATGTGGGTACCGGTACCATATCAAAAAATGTTCCATTTGCCATAGTAAAGATATTCTGAAATTGTCGTGCTTTATTCCAGTAGTGCACGATTCATCAAAATTTGGCTCTTAACTGCTTAGCTATAATACGAAGTGCCATAGGAACATTTAATGTTAAAGATTATCACAGGATGGAGGTGCTGGACAGTAATGAGACGTTACATAGGAACGTTTCATGTATAAACTTTCATTGGAACAAGGAGTGTTGAACAGTAATGAGGCATTACATAGGAACGTTCATGCATAAATCTTCATAGAAACATGGAGTGTTGGACAATAATGAAGAGTTTCGCATAAACGTTTCAGACATAAAGAGTTTCATAAGAACAAGGAATGGACAGTAATGAGGAGACATTTGCGGGAACGTTTAATATATAGAGTTCCATAGGAAAGATGCATGTTGGACAATTGGAGTTTCGTAGGAACTTAGTTTCATATAGGAATGAGTATTCAATAATAGTATTCAGTAATAAAGCGTTTCACAGGAAAGTTTCATAGGAACGACGAGTAGACGATAACGAGGCGCTTCATAGGAACATTGCGCTTAAAGTTTCATACGAACAAGGAAGAGACAGTAAGGAGGAATTTTTAGGAACCCTTCATAACAAAGTTTCATAGAAATGAGGAGTGCTGGACAGTAATGAGGCATTTCATAAGAACATTTTGTGCACAAAGAGTTTCATAGGAACAGCAATGTTGGACAGCAATAACACTGACCTTGCATACAATGGTTCTTACTACAAAAAATGCATCCAGCTTATAAGGAATTTAATAAGATTGCTTTCTCGTGACAAAGTGTATTCAATACAGCACTGAGGAGGTTCTATGCTGGTTTGAGTCTATGCATTGGTAGAATTTTTATTTGAAATGCTAAAGGTGTAATTTGAATGCTACAGTCCGTTACTCCTTTTTCCTACAGAACTTTATTTACTTCTTTATAATTATGTAAGAAGAAAGTAACCTACATCACCCTGATAGTTAATGCAGTCAAAATACATGACAGAACAATACATTGGATGATGGCCTGTAATAATGATCCAGGGACGCATTGATCTGTTTTCAGGCGTGCTTGCTTCCTAGTAAAAATAAACACCAACACTGTAATTAAAATAATTACTGATTATTACTAAAATTAATGCTAAAGTCAATAAAACAAAAACACATGAATAAAATACGAGTAACCATATATAGACTGCTTTAAAAAAATGCCTAAGTTCATGCGTCAAATTGCAAAAACTTATTTTTTGCTTGGCTCTCAGGTCACCAGCAGAATTGCGCCATCGGTTTTGTTAATATTCGTTCTGTTGCTAAAAGTAGTTTAAAGTGCAACCCTGGGCAATGAGCCCAAGTTCATAGGATCATTCTATATTTCATGATGTAAAACGCATCGGTTATCAGTTATTGGGCGATAAAATAAAATTAAAAATCCCGTCCGCCCACATCGAAGTTTAGTCTGTGCACTCATGAAAACCAAGATATTTACTTTTCATAGCCTAAAATTACAGATTCTAAGATTAAATGTGACCATGTATATTAAAAGTGGGTAGTGTTACATTGTACACCTACGATCAGCTATATATGCAAGTAACCCACCACAAATCCAAGAAGTTTGTCGTATATTTTTATTACAGCTAGTTATTAAAATTCGGATTGATATTAACTTTACACAAGTCTGCCTCTAAATAATTAGCAGCGTTTGGACTTACTCTTCATCTTCATGACTTTTTCCCGTAAATATGATTGAAATAGCCAATAGACATTTTTTATTGCAAAAGGCACAAAATTAAACTGCTTATTTTTTACCATCTAGTTGTTTCTATGCATGACAGGTGAGCACCCCCTGTTTTATTACCTACTCTTCTCTGGTGGTTCGAGAGATACCTTTAAGTCTTCTTCAAGCCATGTGTAAAGCCTTTTAAATTCCTTTGTTGGGTTACGCTTTCTGTATCCAAAAACAGTCGAGAAAGATACGATATGTGCGGAAGCAATATTCCAGCTTTGGGGAAACAAAATTGGTTTATCGAGCACTTAAGTTATTAGCCATTCAACAAATATATTTATTTTACAGAACGTAGGCTTACCTGTACATGAAATTATTAAAACTGCCATTCAACATTTTCATAGAAAAACGGGCGTTGTAGTTGTAATTATTGCTAGAAAAAAAAAGGGGAATTAAATCAAAACAATGTCAAGTAAAGTTTTCGCAAAAAAATTGTAATGTCCACTTTCTCTATCTGTAGCTTCGCAATCGTAAGTGTTAACAAATGGCCAAGTGGTTAGCTTCCTTATTTTAAAAAATGCCTTGGCTTCTAGCAACTTCGTTTTCCACGTGTTGACTGTGCTGACAAAGCATAAACGTATTGGCACAGACTGCGCATTCATAAAATCAATGATTGATAAGGAGGTGGTTTAACCTAGGAGGTGGTTTAACCTAGATGAAGAAGAGCCGAGTTTAAAGTCCCACACACAATGCAAGCGATGTGAGCTGTCCACAGAGGGCACCTATAGCAAAGTCAGCAGCAGCTGAGTGCTTAGAGTCGTGGGTTCCAAACCAAGTGGCCATAGTTCGAACAACTAACCAATGTACTTAACACAAAATTAAACTGGGTTGAAAATCAGCCTTAAACCTTTTTAAGACCGATTGTGTGCTCTTTCAAGGGTTAAAGTCTTAAAGAAACACATTGAATGTTCTGTAAAACAGGTTTAAAATCAGCCGCTCCACGCTTGAAAATCACGGCACGTTTCCCATACGATTGGGAACGCGTGGATGCATTCAGCTATCACTCTAAGAAGAAATGGTGAGTTTTGAGCTCTTTGCGGGTCTTTTCAGGTTGTCACTACCACGCCCTTCAAAAAGAAGTTGTTTTGTACCTTGCTCACTTGTAACGGCATTAAAAAACTTACTTATATGGTGCTTTGAATTAACCAGAGGTGCTCGGAAACTCCTATTTAGAGGGTGGTGTTGTGACAACATGAAAACACCTCCAAACACCGACTTCATTTGAATACAGGAAAAAAAAAAGTAAACTGAACAGAGGGAAGTATAGACATCTACAGGTAGACTGAGCAGGGATAAGAAAAGCGTACTTTTAGTGATGCCCGCTGCAAGGCAGAACAAATGAGCTTCTCATCCGGTGTTGCTGTGTCTGTCTGTATCCATAATTCCAAATTTCCTACAAACATTTTATGCATTATTAGTTGATTTAATTCGTAAATCAATAAAATTATTCCTGGGGTGCTGAGATTTTTTGACTCTCGTACATCAAAATTAATCACGCATCATGAAGCAAGATGCCATTAATCGATATCAGTCATTATTCAAGGACCTTATCAAGAAATTAATATCCACCTAAAAGCACGTGCATGATGTTACGCAAATTGTTTTTTAGACGCCATTTCAAGCTGCCTACTTGAATTTTTAAAGATTGGTATAAATTAAAGTACCTTCGTGGCATTTCAAAATATATTCGTAACAGATTCCATTCAAATCGCTTAGTGCATTTGTGTATCACTTCTTTTAGATGACCACATGAAAGCGCTTCGGAGTGGGAGATATTGTATCCTCGTTGCTTGCATTGGTCTTGTAAACACCCATTCATAGCGCTTTCTCCGAGCCGTCGTCACTGTTCGAATTAGCTTTCATTAGATGGTTTCGCATTTGGACGTGACGCGTCGTTAGCCATGTAAACACAAGTACATAGAGAGCTTGGTACATGTCAGGGAAAGATAGACATGCTTACGGAACTGTTGTCATGTGTCTTGCTATCAATAAAATATTTCTGAAAATAGATTGTACATGACTATAGGCAAACCGCTGTGGGGGTCATGGTCCTAGCTAATTTTGCCTATTATACCGTTGAGTACACTAGGGCTACCATGGTCGAGTCCCCTAGGATCCGCGCTGGTACCGTAATGAGACGCCATATACCGTGATACCTGATTCCATTCCAATCGCTTCATGCACTTGTCTTTTTTTTATGCAGGGGATGGTCATGCAGACGGGGATAAGCAATCATTATGAGAACCAATCCAAAGCAGGAAATTAAACTGTTAGAGCAAGCGTGTTTATTCTTTGTGCAGTAGCAATGAAAAAAGCGAGCGGTAGGATGGCAATTTGTAGTAACAATCAGTAACAAATGAAATATAATGCCGGAACTAACTAAAAATAGCAAGGCTATTAATTCTTTGGTTTTGTTGAACATCTGATGTGTTTTGCCGAAAATAATGATTTTTCTAGCTAATATAAAAACCAATGTCGGAATGTTAGGATTTTTTGCAGAAGTCTTCACAAGGTAGGTCTACGTGTCGCCAAATAGATTTACCGATACTTAAAATAACTGACTGGCTTTAATATAACCTTTATATTTGTCACGTGGCTTGAATTATTTTAATACAATCGAAGCATTTTTTTCCGGGCGACGATACAAATCTCCAAAATTGTACCTTGCAAGGTTCCCTCTTGCAAACTCCAGGGTTCTTTCGAATAGAGTCGTGAATACTTTTGAAATGAGGTTTTTTTTGCCCAGATGCGTAAGATGCCCAGATGCCCAGATGCCCAGATGCCTCATCTCGAGAGCTGGCTGGAGAGAGATAGAATGATGCGTATCGCGCTCAGGCGCATGTCTGTTTTTCGGAAGGCCGACTGTGCGAGGTTGCGTCAGTTGGTTGCTTCGGCAATAATCACATTTCCCCTGACGTTGATTGCCTGACGTTCCATGCTTTGATCTCTTTACAATGGGTCGCTCTGAGATCACTACAGAAAAATGTACAAAATTCCACAATGTTGGAGAACCAATGCTCTTAACAAACAAGTTTGGAATTGTTAACGAATTACATGCATTGAACTGCTTGTGCACGCAGAAATTATGCCCGCTAGCGACCACGTTGTAACGCATGTCATGCACGACCATGCGTGTGCTTCTTCTTTTCTTGATGCATAAAAAACACTGAAAGGTGTGCCCTGATAGGCGTGACTTAGTTCATAGGAAGTGGTTGATCAAGAGTTGATCGGTTGTGCCCAATCGTGCAGCTTAGTCCAATGGCCCTTGTGCCCCGAAGGTGCATCTTAGTCTGAGGTTTTGCACCCTGAAGGTGCGTTTTAGTTCAAGGTTTGCAATACACTAGTCTTGCTTCTTCATCATTTGCTGAAAATAACCTGAACGGCTTTCATTCCTGGGTGGTGGAGTCTGGATCTTCGCTTCCTTGTCGTCGATGGTCCTTCGTTAAACGTGCCACCTATGCGTTTCGGGAGAGATGTCAATTCCAACAGGTCATTGTTTCAAAAATGTTGAACGGTCCGAAGCAGATGTGGCCACGAATTGTGGTCCCATGCGTTCGCCACGATGCTTCCTTCAATTCGTAAGGTTAAAACAGTGGTTCCATTCGACGTTTTTCGTGATACTCCGATCGTTGTGTAGCTCTGTCGGTCTTTGTCATTCTTGTCGCCTGAATGATTCCTCGAGTTCCAACCCTCCTCCAGGCCGCGGTCAATGCCGAGGTTCTTATTGTTTGCTTTCTTTGACTACGCCGTCCTTGTCGTCGAGCATATGGAAAGGTAGTTCAGTCAGAAACAAGACATGGTCATTAAAGTGTGAAGTTGTTTTCTTCACTCACCCTTTCCTGGTCGTCGTTGGTTCTTTGGGGTTATGGTTGTCGTGTTCGCTGTCGGACTATTCTTGTCCAGAAGTCTCATGGTCTGGTCGCCGATCTCTGTCCGCCTCGTTTTCCGATTCTGATGAAGGTTCAGGTTCTGAACGGGTCGATGTCCAACTGGTTGTCTGGAAGGACATCGTTTCTTTCTCCGTCATCCTCATCTTGACGAGTTGCGGCTTCATTTTGGTCTCTTGGCAGAGGAGGTAGTCCTTAGCGCGTTTCTGGATCCCAGTACGGTTCCATGTCTGTTATGTTGCACGTTCGTATGTTTGCTAATGATGGACTGGTGCAATTCTGTACACCACGTGACTTCTCTTCTCGGGTACTCTGTAGGGTGTGTGAAAAACTGGTTGCAGCTTCTTTGATATTTCATTCTCTGCATGGTAACACGTGACTTCTGACTTCTACACGTTCTCCCACTTTGACATCTACTTTCCTGTGTTTCCATATATGCAGATGCTAGATCGTTTGCAGCTTCCATCTCTTTCCTCTTTCCTCTCTTTCCTCTGCGTAGTCTTGAGTCGGCACGCCGTCATTGGTATTTGGGAGGCCGAGAACATTGAGTTGTACTCTTGGGTCCATCACATTCATCAGGTAGTAAAGTGTCTCTCCTGTGCTAATGTGCATTGCCGTGATCATCGCGTAGGAGACGGTTGGGAGTAGTGGTCTCCAGGTCGTTTCATGTTCATGCAGGAATGTCCTGAAGCAACCTTTCATTGTCCTGTGCGCTCTATGTGTGGCTGAGGATGGTAGGATGATAGGGATGTTTGATCCCTGTGATGGGTAGAAGGCTTGCAAATACCTTTGATACGAAGGCGGCTTCGTGCGGTCCAGGTGGTCCGTAGTTGCTCAGGCAGACTTTTTGAAGTGTCCTGGCTGCCATCAGCACTGTTGAGTACTTCGTGGGAGTGAGCCACACAGATTTCATTTAATAGTCCATCATCGTGAGGATGTAGACATGCCCGTTGCTTGTTTCGGGCAGGGTCTTATGTAATCTTTGCAGTCCCTGAAGATTCTTGGCCAGTGGGTGACTGCTCCAAGCCGTTGTATCATCTTGATAGCTCCAAGGTGACCTGCCTGCTTGCTTTCGTGGCAGTCATGTAAGCAGGTGTGTAGTAGCTTCTTTGGAACCTCAAACAGCCATGCTTTTTTCAGAATCTCCCTCTGTGCTACTATGGGATCGAGATAGTAGACGATGCCGTTGGTGTCCAGAGTGTGAGATTTCACGATCTTCTGCATGTATTTTGCAGTTTCTTTCTTGCCTGCCTTTTGTCCCTGATCTCCACAAGTGCAAGATCTGACCTGATGTAAAGCAGCACATGTGTTGGCGTGAGATGGTTCTTGAATGGGCTTCTTTTCTTTGCTGTCATCGTTTGACTGTTCTTCGTCTTCCTTGAAGGAGGATTTCGTGACAGGGTGTCTGCAATCAAGTTGTCTTTCCCTGGTCGATGACGATGTCAAAATAAGTTTGTAGACGTTTCGCCCATCTTGCCATCTTGGTGGATGACTTCTTCTTTGCTAGAACTCATTTAAGCTCCGAGTTGTCGGTGATGAGCATGAACCTGCTTCCCGCAACACATGTTGTCCAGTTTTCAACTGCTTCAACTGCAGCGAGTGCTTCCAGTTCGAATGCTGAGTGTTTACGCTCTGTCTTTCAGCACCCGACTTTAGAATTCGATGGTCTTGGTTTCACCCAGGATGTTCCGAGTAAGCACCACTCCTAAACCTACTGTGGACACGTTGGTTTCGATCGTGAAAGGTTCATTGAAGTCTGGCAACGACAAGATGTTGGCTTCTAGAAGTCTCGACTTTAGCGTCAGGAAAGCTGTTTGATGTTCCTGTGTCCAAATGAATGGGACGCCTTTACGAGACAATCGATGTAAAGGCGCTGCTGCCGAAGAAAAGTGGCCTACAAACTTATAATATATCAGCAGAGACCTAGAAATCCCTGGAACTTGCTCGTTATCGGTCTGGGAAAATTCCAAATCGATGTCATGTGTTCTGATGTTAGTTGCAAACCTTCTGCGGTCACTCTGATGCCAAGTATCTTTAGTTCCGGTACGCTGAAGTGTTGCCACTATGATATCATCGATATATAAAATTCATACCGAGTTTATCAGGTTTCCCAGGATGCTTTGCATTGTTCTTTGGAATGCTTGCCTCCAGGTTTTCAGGCTGAACGGAAGGACATTAAACTTGTATGCACCACGATGACAAACCAAAGTGGTGTAGTCTTGGCTTTCAGGATCCAGGGGTATTTCATGAAAGCCATGCTCTCTATCAAGAAGTGATATGTATTTTGCACCTGCTAAGTGGAATACTTCGTCTGCTCTTGGCATTGGGTACGAGTCAGTTTCAATCCAAGTGTTGAAGTAGCAATAGTCAAGACCTGGGCGGAAGCCCCCATCGTTCTTTTTCCGTTTAAGGAAGAAGGACGCACCCCATTGGCTATCTGTAGGTTCGATCCGGCCCGAGTTTTCAAGATCATCCACCATCTTCCCGATTTCTTTCTTCAATTCTGGTGAAGTGGAGTATACTCGTTAACACATTGGTTTGGCATTTGGTTTCAGCTTGATGTCTTCCTGGAAAATATCGCTATATTTGTCCAACATGGCCTCTAAATACTCAAACTGTCCTTCTGTCTGCAGGTTGAGTTTTCGCATCCCCTCTTCTGACAGAAAGAACCAAGTTGCGTTTTTCGGTAAGGTGTTGGGGTACGATCGCCGTGCGAGCTGACAGTGGGAATATGTGGCTGATGTCTCCATCAAAATTTCCTACTTCGTTGGCGATGTCGATGCTTAGCTTGACCTTCTTTGCATGATCTTGACTGAGGATACATTCTATAGCTAAGTCGTCATATATTTAGAAGTTCATTTTCAGGTGTTTGCCCTGTTACAATTGGTATTGTTATCTCCCCTCTTGGTGCTGGACCATTACTTCCAGCTGCGAGTTGCCGCTGCAGACTTTCGTAAGGTTTGATGTGCTTTTTGGCTTCTGGGTAGATCACCAGTAACCAGTTAGTCTGAATGTGACTGAAAGTCGAACAGGAGTCCAGTCTCGCGAAGAATCCTTTTCCGAAAGTTGTGGTGTGAATTGAAAACATCGTGTTAAGTGGCCCAATGTACATGTTCTGCTGATCTTGGCTCGTTGGATGGGTCTTCTTTGGCAGCCTGCAAAAAGCCAAAATGTGACCCATTTTTGTCACAGTTATAGCACACCGCATGGTCATGGACTCGTCGCTCTTTTGCGAGGTCTCCAGGTGTTGCTTGTTCCTGATGGTTGCGATTCTTCCTGAGTTGGTGGTTCTTGTTGTTTGGGTGCAGCCGAAGAGGGCTGATAAGCAGCCGCTGAGGTATCTGGTTTGCTGTGCGATTCTAAAGTGATGTCCTCGGTCGTTTCTGCTGCTCGTCGCTGAGTGCGCGGCTCCTGCGGAGACTGCCTTTGAGCTTGATGCGCACAGGTGTGACCCCGTGGAAGTTGTTTGTCTGGTTTCTTTCCGTGTATTACTAGGGTAGCTATCATGTTGGCCGTTAGCCGCGTTGTTTCAATATTTAGTGTTTCACCCAACCTGTTTGTTAGTGTAGCACTAGATTCGGTTTGCTGCTTGTCTTTGTCTAACAGCTTTAATAAGAGTTCACCTTCAGTTTGCAGTTAACTCCCCTTAGTTTGTTAGTGTTCACTCTGTGCTTACAGTTGTTTACTTTGAGCTTGAAACCATTTATTTAACTGCTGTAATTGTTTTTCCATGTCTTGTGATTCAGGGTTGTGTGTCGTGGGCATGAACGTCTGCATCTGCATGTATTTGCTTCGATTCGCGTGTGTTGGCCAAGTTGGCATGGTTTCCCGATTTTGCTGATCACGCCGAGCGCTTGCTGCCATCTAGCGACTGAGTCTGAAAATGCTGCGCGATGGGTGAGTTACCTAGTGATCGTGAACCGCATTGTTGAAAATTGCAATTGTGATGAAAGTCTAGTGTTTCAATGTCACCTAACAATACTCCATCAATATTAACACCAACTAAAGAAATTTTTGGGGACTGGTCTGGGGAAAAAAAAACGTGAATTCATCTTGTAAATTTCTCAAAATTCCATGGATGAATTTGAAAAAACCAAGATGCCGGCAATTTAGTATAGAGCAGTGACATAACGTAGTATTATTGTGTATAACTCTATGGTGGAGCCAGTAACTCGGTTAGCTGCAAGAGGCACTGGAGAGCGAAAAGAAGGTCGTCTTACTGAAGCCAATGCTATTAGACTTGATTTCTTAAGCCTATAACGCGCGATTTTTGTTGTTGGAGAAAGCAACGTTTTTTAAGCCTAAGAAATCCGCTCTCAAAGCACTGTCTTGACTAGAATTGCCGTTTTTTCCCTTACATCTTAATCTAGTGCACCTTGGTAGCTATGACCTCCAAATGGTATCTCGTGGCCAAAATGACATCACTTGACGCTGCTGTATTGTGAATCGGGTGCGACACGTCTACGGGGTTCTCATTAGTGTTTACAGAGGGATGACGTCATTGCTGCTCAAGTCCAGGTACGATCAGGTAAGATCAAGAAAAGGTACGATCTTTCTTAGGGGGTTTTGGTACGATCGAGTACTTGGCTTCATCACTTAAGCTACAATTAGTGTTCATGCGCTGTTGGCGTCGGTTTTCGATTGCGTGAAAAAAACTTAGCTTCGTTTTGATAAAAATCTGCAAAAATGCTTTTCATGCGAGTTCACTATTTGCCAACGTTCACAGAATGTTCCCCAGTTAGTTATTTGCAATTGCATTGTTTATTTTCACACAAATGTTCATTTTTGGAGGGGTGATGCCTGGAACTACTTTCTGTTGCGTAATGTCTCTTCATTCTTTGCTGCTGACGTCCTGTGTGATTCGGTCATCGCTTGGCAAAAACATGTAAAAGTTCACGATTTCAATTAAAATTTGCATTAACGTTCAGTTTTTCATCTTGACAGTCTTCTGGCATCATTAGAGGACCTTCCAAAATCATTAATATGGACTGATCTCACCTTGTAAATTTCTTGTAGATGATTGAACTTGGTTTGGAGGCCAAATAGCTTGTTCGCTCACGGTTTTCATTTTGATCGTCTTGCTCAACTCGAATTTTCCTCTAGTTTCATCTTGATTACCAAATCTTCAATCCTGTTGGACGCCTAACCTTTTCTCATCAAGTTCGCGCATTAAGTCTTTTCTCATCGTGTTCGGGCATCAAATCTCTGCAAGGTTCCCTCTTGCAGACTCCAGGGTTCTTTCGAACATGGTCATGAAATGCTTTTGAAACGAGGTTTATTTGCCCAGATGCGTAAATATGTCATCTCCAGAACTGGTTGGGGAGAGAGTGAGTGTATATGGCGCTCAGATGTGCGTCCGTTTTTCGGATGGGCGACAGTGTGCGGTTGCACCAGTTGGTCGCTTCGGCAATCCTCACAACTTATGAAAACAATTTTAAGGGACAATTATTAAAGGCAGGAAACATGTCGCTGCTTTAGCCCCCCCCCCCCCCCCCCGCGCACTGAGCGACTTGGCCACGCGGCCAGGTCGCTGCAGCCAATAAGAATGCTTACCATTTATGTAAAACCATGCACTAATCATTTTCATTGGCTGCAGCACCTTGCCGCGTGGCCAAGTCACTCAGTGCGCGGGCGGCCTTAGATGTTACGGGTTTAGAGAAAAATGTACGGGAGTACTGGAGTATGTAAAATTTTGCCCATAGAATAACGTAGAAAAGTAATCTTACCTTAAAAGGTCTGCCACACCACAGTTTCTAATATACTTTCTAAATACAGCCAATATACTCACTCCTGAGTTTCGTGGTCCCCTGGACACGTCATATATGGAACATACGCAGCGATCGGTTCGAGCATATTCATGTATTCATCACCAATTTGTCCATTATAGCTGCTCAGTTCATAGGCCATGTCCCCTACGTTTGTGACAAAAAAGTCTGTTGTCATCAAAATATTACCCATTACTTTGCTTTTTTTATGCTATTTCCTCCGTGAAAAATTCTCTAACGCCATCGTGATTAAACCATTAAATACATGAAAAGCAGGGAATGAACAACTCTCAACTAATTCAATATACTTGTGTTTGACCACATCACACGATTCCCTTGATATAGTTAATAATAGCCAGTATATTGGAAATAAAAATGTCACTCACCAGAGCCTTGAATCGAATTAGCATCATAACTTTATTAGCTCTGTAAACCATGATCCCAAGTTGGACAGGGCCTGAATATTATTCAACGCTTCACCTAACTGAACTATTATATATAAAAGCTCCGGTTTAAAAAACTACTCACTACTTTAGAGCATCCTGCTCAAAACAGCTTTTGTGATATTTACATAGGTTAGAGTGAATGTAGCACTCATGTTTCTCACGTCTGAACTAATATTGCCAAACTGAGCCATACAGGAAAGCCAACATCTAGGGATGTACCTTTAAACCTTGGATGAATTACTAACACTTCGTTACGGGATAACTCACTAGCGACACTTAACCTTTTCAAGCAACACAGCCACAATTCCATAACGGATACTTGAGTTTTTCAAATTTCCCACCAGAGCACCAAACGCAGACACTGTCGTTTTAGCCACGAGACAAGCTCCTGCCAGCTGTAGTAGAGTGCAGCGTACAAACAAATTATTTGTCAAATAATAATTTCACTAGTACATAGTTTCTGAAACGTTTCCCCCTAAATACAGTCATTACACAAAGCATCGCCAACAAAAGCGTCATTTTAACTTTCAGTTTCAGTTTGTGCGTTGCGGACACCACGTTTTGATTGCGTTTGGTGCAAATTTGAATAGTATAGTATGGTGGTAAATTTGAGAAACGAGAGTATCAGTGATGCCAACGTAACTCGATTTCAGAGTGAATAGCGCTTTTTTAAAATATAGGGAATAACATGGCAGTAACCGGCACCCCAACCCAACACTTGAAACATGGCTACAGGAAAGTTAAAATAAAAATTAGTATTTCACTTTGGATAAATACTGCCTTATTTCTTTTGTTCAGACTTTAGGCGAAAATGGCAAACCGAGAGTTCGTAAAACTGGCAATCAATAGTACAAAAAAAATTACAAAAATCAAAAAATGGTCCCCAACAGTGATATTTAAAATTTTATTTGAGAAGGTGATGGAGTGTGAAGGCACCTTAAGTTAAGAGAAAATCTAAAGTGCGATCGAAATAATTGGCGACCGAGTTATGGACGGTTCTTATGTCACTTTATCTTAAGTCGACTTAACTTACGTAGATGTAGCGGTTAAAGTGCTTTAAGAACATCCTTGCAACCACCTAAAACCACTTTCAAGTCACTTTATCTCAAACCACCTCGTTCCGTCGACGTACGAAGTTGACGCGCTTTACCAACTTACTTGTATCCACCTGTAACCCATTTTCTACGTCGCTCTAACGACTGCGTATTAACGACTGATTGGGGATTAGATAAATGCGATGCTACACCGTCTTCGCAGGAACTACCGTGTATCCGTTGTCGTTTAACAAACTACAACTTGAATGTTCCTGTGACCATCTCTTTCCTAAAGCGATGCGAGTTCAAGTCGACGTAAGATAAAAAGACGTTAAGGTACAGCGATGTAAATGTCCCTGTACCCTCAGTCACTGAGAGTCAAATCTATGTTACCTCAAACCAACTGTAATTTCAGTGGTTTATGAGTCACGCTTTGTTTGGGGAAAAATCTGTTATATAGAACGAAGCTCCAAGGTCGACGCTATCGTAAGTAAATAAAATGCACACCTTTGTTTAGCAAATTTACGAATAATTTGTAACAAAGTTTAGCTAACTAGAAAAATGTTGATGCTTTATTTTTAGTACAATACTTTAAAATCATGATAAAATGGTGAAAGACTGAACTGCTCATTGGGTAGTGGGCGTTTGCACACTCTTCCCAGTCAGCCCCTGTGAGTGAAATAATGCCAAGAACCATAAAAATCTATCTTGTGAAAGAAGAGGGTGGGGGAAGAATGGAAATATCGAAGAATGAAATTTGAGCAGCATGTCCATCAAGAAAGGTGGTTAGTGCTTAGTGCTGTTGGCCACTTGGTTGCTTGTGGCATATATGACAATTCTTATGAAGCCTGGGACAATGCCACTGGTAAATGATAGCTAGTATTGTGTTGGGGAGAACGGCTATGCTGGCACCACCCCTGACAATCTTAACTGGTTCAGGAGAGCAACAACACTGCACAAGCTATGTATAAATAAATACAGAAACACATCTACTTCTGTTGCCTTTTGAACTTAAATATTAAGTCTGCCCGAGCTGGAAGTGAACCCACGAATTTTGAGACCAAAGGTAGTGTTAATATCGTTTAATTTAGCCTAGTTACGATACCTCATTAGAATATCGGTATCGGGTCCGGCACACGATCGGAGCGATAGGCCGACCCCCTTTTAGAATTAACAGTCAATTAACTGTATTAATTAATCATTTAACAATTTAAATCATTAATTAAATCCGTTTTATTACTCATCAAACTCTTTAATTAAAGCGTTGAACCCATGAATAAATCCTTTCGACTTTAACAGAAAGTCCTTGCCTTGACTGAATTACTTGTGCATGCCTGATCATGTGTTTCCAGCCTGAATTTATAGCTGCTAATGAATTAAGTGATCGTACGAGACTACTGTCTTTTACAAGGAAAACTTCTCCCTGTACAACCCTTTGGGACTTTACATCGAAGTTTACAGCAGAAGCAGCTGTACTGACACGGCCTAAAAATGGAAACGGTCCTAGGCAGCATTTAACGTGCGCACTCATATATGTAAGCAAACACTTTCCAATCGCAATTGGAGGGAAGCTTGTTTGTATGCTACACACCAAGTGAACAGAAAGGAACACACAATAAAGTATGAAATCAGGAAAAAATGGGACGGAAAGCCAAACTGGCTTTCCGATAAATATAAGTGATATAATATAAGTGATAAATATATACAGATGCAAATCTATTTCCGTTGCCTTTTGTACTTAAATGTCAGACTGCCTGAGTGAGTATTGAACCCTCGACCTGTGAGACCAAAGTCCGAAGTCTTACTGCTAAGCCATACTGACTTGTGTAAATCTATCACGAATCCAGGTATACTGACTTAGTCGGTGACTTATGAGTTTGCGAGTT
>JAHWFP010238053.1:0-15176 GCA_023313725.1 Lithobius niger | reverse complement strand
CTCAAGGGTGTTCAAATTTCCACATGAAATGACACAAATACAAAAAACTAAATATATCCCAAATGTGGAATCAATACAGACAATCACAGTAAATTATACAAATGTTCGTGAAACATGATAGCATGATAGCAAAAAATCATACACTATTTCTTTTTTTAAATTATTTAAAACTTTAAGATGGTAGTTATGGATCTTTTCGGTTTGTTTTGGCAGTATTGAGGTGTTGAAAACTTTAAATATTAAGTACTTACGGTGAAAAGGCTACGTTGGGATATGTATTATCGATTCACAGTGTGTTTGGTAATGTTGGCAATTTGTCTTCTGCCCATTTAAAGTAAGCGAATAAGTTCAAATAGGGTCTGACATCACAGGATCTGGATAACAACGTTTGGTAACTAATAGGTTTAGTGAGTAGGTTATATTTGGAATACGAACCAACGAACCCTGGATTACAACCCAGACATCACATCCCTTCCATCATATCACTGCGTGGCGCAGAGGCAACCCGGACCACTGCGCTGTCATTGAGGTTGGCGCTAATGACCTAGCTGTGGACATGCCATTAATCCTCAATCCCCTTCCCCTAAACCCGCTCTCTAAATCCTCATTTAGATTTTCTTAACCCACCGTGAAGGCCGTATAATCGTATTCAAAACTCAATTATTCAGAAGACTTGTTGCTGCCATTAACAGAAAAGCAGATGCTCAAATAATTACTTGAATCTTGGAGGAATTATCTCAGTTTGTTTCAGACGGTCCTTGTTCGTACCCTAAGCAATAAACAGTAGGCAACCATATTACTATGAATTCTGTCAATTCTATTTTATTATTGTTAAATTACTTATTCAAGCTATATTAGCTTAGTTTGAGATTTGTAAAGATTCAAAATCTCAATTTTTTTTCGCAACACAAAACAAGCACGATCAAATAAAAAAAAAAGGGTTTAAAGAGTTTAACGAGCGTTAACCACTCCTGGTCATCTGCCCTAAGGCCCTAAAAAAAATCGATTGCCCAACTCAAAACTAGCCAAAACTTTATCAATTTTAATAATAAACAAGTTCAAAGGGTTTAAAGGGTTTAACGAGCGTTAACCACTCCTGGTTATCTGCCCGAAGCCCTAAGGCCCTATGTCTGCAACAGCCAGATTTCGAGGTGGTCACCCACCCAAGTATTAATCCAGCCCAATGCTGCTTAACTTTGGGGATCTGACGAGAACTGGTGTTTCCAGCACTGCAAGGCCGCAGAAACAACAAGTTTATTACATTAAACAATAACAGTACAACAATATGCATAGGATAACCAACAGCGTCGAGTGAGTTATGCCAACAATCAACAAGTGGCGCATTCTCCAGTTATTGTTGCCAGAACTCCCGCGACACTGTTGGTTATCCTGCCTAAAGCAACCGCATATTGTTCGTGTCATGGCTGCAACAAAGAACAAATCGTGCTGAGATTCTTTAATCAGACGCTTGACAAGGCAACTGTGCGTGCATCACAACAACAACATTGTTATTGTTTGTTTGGTGAAGAGTTCTGTGCTCGTGTTTATTGATTGTAACTCAATTCCGAAGTGCCCCATTACTGTCGAAACTCAACGACGAACAGCCCCTTCAGACAACTTCTCTTGAATTTTTGTAGGAAGTTGTTTAAAGGGGCTACTCGGCGTTGAGTTTCCACGGTATGAACGATGATGGGATACTTCGGAATCGAGTAACAATCAAGATATATAAGTATAGGATATATTACCCGTTTTCCGAGTGCTGAGAGCTAACAATGTCGAGATGAGCTGCAGCGTGGAAACATTGTTTGGATCTCAGCACCAGGAAAGCGGGTGATATCCTATTACCCGGTTTTTGCCTCTCAGTCCGACGAGTATTATTGGCTGCGTTTGGTGCGTTTGGTCGCGAATGTGTGTGCTCGCGTTTGGTGATTATTGCATATTAGTGGAAAGCCCGTACAAAGTTCGGGGAGAAGCAAAATGTGTGGTCACAAAAGCCCAAAAACTACTGGCCTTAATAACTAAGGAGCATGACCGAAGCTCGTCTCTTCCCCTACTAAGTCATGTATCCTACAAAATCCTTTTTTAACTCTATGGGCAACCTGCTCCCCCCCCCCCCCCTCACGCATCTCTCTCTCTCTGCCATTCCCCGAGCTCTGTCTATTCTGCCTCCGTTAGGTTGCGCTAGTCCCTTCTACTCCTCCGTCACCCCACACACAGATCCTCTTTTCTCTACTGGCCGTCTCTGTGCTCCGCTCTCTCCCCCTCCCCAACAATCATGGGTCGCAAGTCTTCCAGCCCTGAGCAATCTTTTCGGAAAATGATAAGAAACTGTGGCCGGGAAAATTACTATGCCGAATTAATTACAATTAAGCGTTACTACGCGTAAAACGTTTCACCTACCACATTACAGCACAATCCCTTCACACCAGATTACAGCAGGAGGAGGAATGCAAACACCTCCCCCCACAAAAAAAAAAATACAGTCCCAGCCACATTGCGCCAGTCTCTTCTCTCTTACGCAAGCTGGCCACCAACACCAATCCCTCCTTGCCATCACGTAACGCCAATCTCTTCCCATCCAATGTAACCCACCCATCAAAAACCACTTGCACTACCGACCACTCGGGGAAAGAGTAATACACAAAATTATAACTACGCAACACTAGGCCTATCCTATATCCACCACCAGACGGCAGCACCGAACATGCATGTCAGCCAAGCTCAGTGACCTCACTCGGCCTTAGTTTTGGCAACGCAATTATCCGCGGCGGCGGCAACAGATGGCGCAGAGGTGTTTGCCCAGAAACCCGAGCTAAGTCCGAACTTGTTCGGGCGTTGAGTGGATAATTGTTTTTTTTTTTTAATTTGTGTTACTTTTCTCAAGTGTGTTCGCCATATCTGAGGTGATAACAGTGAAGTACTTACCGCACTGAGTGAATTTTACTTGGTCAATATTTCCTTGAAACCTAAATTTTTCGTGAAGATTGTATGTACATCTATTACTAATTTTCCTTGATGCGGGCCATGAACCCCGCTAACAATGGCTCGTTATACTATCACAACAATGTCTAGGTAACTAACAATGCAAATCGTTGTTGTACAAATATGTTCGACGATAGTTCGGCAACAATGCTCTAACACTTCCCTTTATTGCCAGAAGTGTTTGCCCAGATCCTCATTTGCCCAGATTATCAAATGCTTCTTCATCGCTTTCCCCACTAGCAAATTATGATATTAAATTTCTTGTTCCTTTTTTGTTATGGCGTTTGAGGATCTTTTTGACTTGTCGAGTGACCATGATGAAGACAATGCGGACAATAATGGCTTACCAGGTGACGCAGCAAAAGATGCTGCTAACAAAGACGATGTTAGTATTAAAGAACAGTTAAGACACCTTTTTTCTGGTAGAACTATCTAACATAAATAAAATCGTTCAGTGTGTTTATTTATTTATTTATATGTGTGCCCTTCTACTCCCCTTGAAATAGTGGCCTCAAAATTGGAGAAGGGTTTGAAGAAAGGAAATTTCTCCGTATTTCTCTTAGGCATATTCTTAAATTCAAAGTTAGGTCCTAAATATCAAAATTAAGGGAAAATGACCGTTTACAACAAGCAGCAACAATACGTGCCGTCAACCATTGTTGACCAAATTTATTTCGTGATTTTCGCGAACGTCCATTAACAATGGTTAGGTGGCAACAAACCCCACAAGGAGCAAGTGAGTTATGAACTGGTTGTTCTCAGCAACAATCAATAAACACGCAGCTTTGCTCAATATTTTATTATCCTTATCCGACAGATACACGCAGAGTACAGGCATTACAAGTACGGGATGACGATGACTTCAAAATGTTGAACAACGATGTGGTAAAATAAATTAAAATAAACAAGACAGACTGTTGTGGCATCATGACTAGTATTAAGTTACTCTGGCAGGCAACTGTTTTCATTGGGTGGGATGATAGCTATCCACCAAATAAATAAAAAAAAATGATAAAAAATATGACAGATGGTTGTGTAAGCATGGTTAGCTTTATGCTTCTAGGGTAGGCAACCTTCATTGAGTAGGGTGAGAGCTAACCACCAGATAAATTAAAAATAATCAAAAATATGACAGACGGTTGTGTCAGCATGGCTAGCATTAGGCTTCTCTAAGAGGCAACCTTCATTGGGTAGGATGAGAATTATCCACCAAATAAATTAAAATAATTAAAAATATGACAGACTGTTGAATCAGCGTGGCTAGCATTAGGCTTCTCTGGAAGGCATTCTTCATCAGGTAGGGTAACAGCTTTACACCAAATTAACGTAAAATGTGTTGAAATAAGAAATAAATATTACTCATATATCGGTTTGGTTATATTCCTGATAAGTACAAATTAGTATGAAATCAAGCCTTAATAAGCATAAAATTTGTTTCATCGGTTTGCAACCTTCATCGGATAGGGTGAGAGCCATCCACCAAATTACCGTAAAATGTGTAGGAATAACAAACAATTATACAAAACAAATAAATTAAAAATATACAAAAGCAGCATCATCGGGTAGGGTGAGAGCTATCCACCAAATAAATTAACGTAAAATGTTTAGGAATAAAAAAAATATATTACTCATAGATTGGTTTGGTTATTTCATTCATACGCATAAATAAATATTTAAAAACAAGCATTTGCTTGTATCGTTGCATTCTAGCTTTATTCCGAAATACCCCTTCAGACAACAATACAACTTTTCCTTCGATAAACTTTCCTTATTTCATTGTTGGCAGAACTCAGAATCCACTAGTGAGTTCTGCCAACAATGGCTTTCTAACAATGGTTCATTGTACGAAATCCACGACGAGAATATGCGTGTGGTATAAAGTACGTGCCCACACTCCACAAGAGCTGAGACATGTAAAGTACCATACAAGAAAGTTTAAAACATTGTAGAAAAAGAAAAACTATTTCAAAACTTTACAACATAAGTAATAATCAAACTGTTGAACTGTAAACACAAAACGAATTATAAAATAATGTGAGTGGGAACTTAATGGATTGAAAAGGTAAGGCATACTTATTGCAAAAGATAAAGTTTAGCTTAAAATCCTTAGTTACTTGTCTATAGAGTTCGTACTAATGCCCAATAGCCATTTAAACAAGGATTTATGTAATGAATAAATCTCGACAATTTCTTTTTAGTTGTGCGGTGCACTATTCTACAGCTAGCTGCATTTATACGATATTTATTTATTGACTTTAGGCTGAGGCCGTACTGACAGTATAGCTAGCTGCAGGAAAATATGTAGTGATTGTTCCTGTTTTCTTTTGAATGTCATTACTCAAAAGATCTTTTTTTTTTTTGAAGTTTGATAACTAGTGCAACAGCGTTTATATTTTTTTCCATCTCAGCATGTAATTAAAAAGAAATTACCGAACTACCGAACATTTCCCCCTATTTCTTTTCTGCAGGATCGATGTCAGTGGCCCCGGCCTTTCCGTTCTCCTGACCATTAAAATAGATCAAATTCTTTTTTATTTACTTATTTATTTATTATTTATTCATATATCGTTAATGTAAATCAGAAGAGGAGTGGCCCTAGAACTCGTTCATGAGGTACTTCTGTGGTTACCAATATGTTGTCACTAAAATGTTTTCCGATTTTTTTTGCATTGTGATCTGTTTGATAAATATCCTTGAACCAGTATAGCACGAAGTTCTTGATTCCATAACGGTCTAGTTTCTGTAAAAGTCTGTTGTGGTTTACAGTGTCGAGTGCTTTCATTAAGACTAGAAAAATTTCAACAACAACACTGTTTTCATAAGAAAATTGTGGACAGCATCTGCAGTACAACAATTTTTCCGGAAACCGTATTGGTTGTTATGGCGAAGGTTGTTTGTTTCCAAGAAACCAGTCAGTCTGTTTTACATGGCCTTTTCGAGATGTTTTGATAAAATCGAGAATAATGCAATAGACCTATATTTATTTGGATCAATACGACTTCCTTTCCTAAAAATAGGAACCCCAACGCTGTGTTTTACAGTTTATGGAAAAACTCCAATAGTGAACGAAATCAAATCATATATTCAATTTATCGGGTCTTCGGATCTTGCGTGATGATTTTCTGACTTTTTTTCCGGATCTCTTCACGATTTTATGTAGTACTGGAAACCACTATTTCAGGTAACTCGGTAACGACAAAGGGATGCGCGAACGATGCACAATTTCTTCTTTTGGAATCGCTGTCAATTTCAGTGGTGTAACCAGAGGGGGGGTTAACAGTGGTGGAAAATTCTCACGAGAACAATGTTCTTTATTAACATTATCAGACGTAAGTACTGTGAGACTTTTGACCGGTGATTTGTAGGTTTTTTTTGTGTGATGATTAACGTGAGACTTGTGGAAATGTCATGGCCTGTAAGTGTAAACTGTGGTGTCACGAAGGCCGATTATTTGGAATAGAATTCTCAAAACGCACGCCCCTTTATGATGTAAAGAGTGTATTTTCATGGCATTTTTCTACAATATGTGGTAGACATAATTGACTTTCTGGCTCGTCAGTTGCTCTTATGCACAACTATGAATTCGATTTCCTCCAAAGCGCACTTGTTTTCTTCAAAATTTAGCGCTATTCAAATTCGCCGTTTTTCTCTGTAATTAAAACAGGCAACCACCGTTGTTTAGTGTCAGGCCGGTTATCCGTGTAATGCACCAAACGTCCTATTTGAAAGGTAAGCTTAGTCTCATGTGAAGTTTACTTGAGTTGTCTGTCTTGCCATACAGCAGTTTTGTCATCAATAGATGGTGACGCAGTTTTTGTGCGTTTGGTTAGAAATAGCTATTTAATGTTAAGATTTCTTGGCTATTGCCTATAATCAGACACCTGCTTTGTGCATGTGTCGTTGGTTTCGTATCTGTGGGGTTGGCCAAACGTTTTGGCCGTATTATACTTTTAGAACTCTTTGTTGAGTTAAGCGACAATTGGAGCATTTAGTTTTTACCGCCTTGGTTGTTGGCTTTTGTTGTCTCTCACTTGTACTATTGTTGGTTGGTATTTTAGCGAGCGAAACATTAGTGTGGTTCTTCTTTTTGGTCTCCTGAATTTTGTCTTTGGGTGCAAAGGGGATTAAACTTGTTTTTCGTGTTCAGCCCGACGCCATTTACATAACATGTAAACCAAGTTGTGTTCTTTGCCTCTGCACCATTAAGCATCAATCCCCTTATCTCCCCCTCGTGACGTCATTGGGCCCCCACTCCACGGGCAAGGCAAGTAGAAGCCTTACGTTATCATCCCCCACAAAATATCTCAATAAAAAGGAGGACTAAAAGTCAAAGAAAGTGTAAAAAAAGCAACAAATCATGACGAAAAACTATGGCTACTACATGCTGAGTCATAACATTCGAACGAATTCACGATGATGGTGTGGGCATCGACCGAGGAGCTTATTTGCTGAAACTGAGTTACATAACCTGGCTGGACCTCTATCACTATCATAAGATGGTAAACGAACAAGTTGAGAGGTGGGATTGAGACTTTATGGCAAGTCGACAGCTTCGTTATTAGTACCGACTTCAGTCACAGTGCAGTTCAGCCTACGATCGACGAGCGTGAAAGATTTAGCAGAGGGACCATATGATATTGTGTTTTTGAATACGGAGAAGAAACTCTGGTCTTGTTCAATGGTAGCGACACCCAAAAATTCACATTAAGGACAGCGACCTCAACACTTTATTTGCTTTTTTACGGCGAGGTGATGGAAGTGCATACCACTGCGTTTTATCGTTGGGTCCCATATGAATCGAAATAAATGAAGAGCAAAACAATAAAACAAACAAAGATGAACGAAGGCGGCTTGTTAGGTACGATAAAGGGTATTACAAACGCTATATCCGGTCTGTGTTAGACAGTAAGATGTCCTGTCAACAATGGATTAAAAAATAGTTGTTTTTATTAAACTATTTAGCTCGGGCACCCAACTAGTTTTATTTAACGTCGTAACCTTTTCAAATTATGAGAAATCTTCCGTTTTTACCCTACTTTACAACGTCTTACCTGTTCTTCTTGAGAACATTCCCGTTCGTTTGTCTCCATTTTCAGATCTTGCTTTCACGTTAATTTTATTCTGGCGATTTTCGGAACAGGAAGAGTCAATAGCTTTCAGTAGCTCACTGAATGACTAAAAAAGCTGTCGTAAATCGTCTTTGACAGACTCTTTACCTGTAATTTACTTCATAAACTATTTTGTAAATTTCTTACGAGGATTAATCACTTTTCGCTTATCATCCATGATATTTACTCCCGCTTTTTTTTTATGCGTTTGCAATATTAACTTGAAGCGTCCTTTCGTTTTATGGAATGTTAGATATCAGAATGGGCATTCCAACATAATTAGACCTCAGTTCGTCAAAATTCATGTTTCCGTCTGCGTGATTTTCGTAAATGTGTTTCAAGTTTAATACGTCTTGAAGAGCTAACTCGAGCAAGTTTGTGTTGTCAGGTTGGTGTTTCCAGAATCCTGTTGCAAGACTGGCTGCAGTAAAATACACTCGCATTGGAATGAATTCCCAAGGCGTAAAACCTTTTCATTACATTTTGCTTATCGATCAAGATGTCCTGAAATACGATGACGTGACGAACGGATGGATCCAAGTTTTAGGTTGGAGTTGAGTCTGTTTGTGAACTGAGGAAAATGTCAATTTTCTTACCAAGGCATACCAAGGCATAGGTCAGAAAATACAGCTTGTAGTATTCAATGCTTTGCCTGACAAAAGAGTGTTGCTGTAAACATACAGCTTATCGTAAGCTACTCAACCGCTCTTACGCACAAATAAATAAGCAAAATGTTCCTTTTTCCCTCAGTATGACACTCCGATATCAAGCAACGTATATTCAATGGCAAAACGGGATGTTTACCCTCGTCATGACGGAAATCATAATTTATTACTATAAACATTTCTTAAATCTTACAAATACCCGTGGCTGTAAACAATTTGGACAGTGAACGGAATGAAAAGGTTTGATTTGACATTCAACTTTCATTTCTTCAAGTAGCCTGTTGCTTCTGTTGGGCATTAAATTCGGACGCAGATGGTCTCACTTCACTTAAATAATTTGTGAGTCTTGTTGGGAAAAAAAACCTACGTATATTTACTGGAAATAAATCACATAATTTAACTTTAAATTGTCATATCGACGGTACAGTTTGCTTGTCGATTCTAATTTTTCTCTTTGATCTAAAGGCTGCGCTTTTTATGTAACATAATTTTTATTGGATTACGGAATGAAGGCATTCCTATCCAAGAAAATAGAGACGATGATTAGAATAAAAATTACTTTTTGAATTGCGGAGCATTTAGGGGTCTCATACAAATTTTAGGGATATGGAATGCCACCAACAGTACAATACGTCATGATAATAATCACTTGCAGTTATTTATATAAACAAACAATGAATGCGTACAGTAAGTCCAAATTCTGTTTTTTTTTTTCTTTTGCATAAGTGACCAATGCATAACGCTATGATCACTTAAATCACGTTAAATCGTTCCCGAACTAAATTTAACCATTATGCAAGCATTGTGAAGTTTTCTTGGTTGTTTCTTGTTAGTTATTTAGCCTGCGAACCCATTTTGATACCCAAAATAGCTGTAGAAATAAATAATAATAAGAAAAACAACAAAAACAGAGATTTGTTTGAGGATGTTATAACACGGCAACTGTGTTATTCACCCAATGTCTGAAGAGAAAATAAATAGCCATGTACGTATAGTTTAACGTAGTGTAGCAGCATTAGACTTAACTGTAGAAACGTAGAAAAATTGTGAATAATGGATTGCCGGCATAGTATTATCACTACACGGAATATATTCGCTTATTTTGGCACGCTAGTTGTGATTATGCACGTGTAAAAAAATCTATACTGAGTAGTAGTCCACTTTATACCTATGTTGGTAACAGTTTGCCAAATAAATTCAGTTCATTATGCACGAGTTCTTATTTTTTTTCTGATGTAGTCGTATGACCGTACAATGCACAGGTAATTACAGTTGTCAAGTTCAACCTAAAGGTGTACGTTTAACTTTTTAACGGATTTTGACGAAATTCGTAGTCGAGTGGCAAATTTCGATAAATATAGTTAGTGTCCAATTTTATGTGAAGCGTGCAGCATTTTGAAGTGTGGGTGGGTTGCAGTTTTACACAAACTGATGGATAAACAGGACGAAAAGGCAAATGAGCTCGAGAAGTGTTAAATAAAACAAAACTGATGCAACCCGCTCTACGTTGCCTTTTGTACTTTTGTCTGACTGAATAAGCAGAGAATTGAAACCAGAGGCAGAAGTCGTACTGCTTAGCCATACTGACACGGCTGACTGATGTGGCTTAGCGGTAGGACTTCGGCCTTTTGTTTCACTCTAGCACTCTTGGAGTTTTATTTAATAAAAATTATAAAATTAAAGGCAGTTTGACATTTAAGTACAGGAGGCAACGTAAACAGGTTTGCTTACATATTTATTTAACACTTCTTAAACCCATTTCCGTCTTGTTTATCCCTAAATTCACGCTTTACTGTTTTTCACTTGGTGTGGCAAGGAAACAAGGGTCCCTCCAGTGACGATTAGAACGTGTATGTTTAATTGTTTATATGTATATGGGTTGAATGCTGCCTATGGACGGTTTCTTTTGCTCGTGTTAGTATGGAATAACGGTAGTACTTCGGACAATGGTTTCAGAGTTCGTACGTTCAATTCCCCGCCCAGGAGTCTGACATTTAGTTCAAAAGGCAACATAAATAGGTTTGTATCTGTATTAAGATGGAAGAACAAGGTGAAGTTAAGGCGAACAGCAAGAGACTGAATCTAACCAGAGACTGAAAACCCCGCGACATCAATGTTATAATTCGAATAATGGTCAACTAATTGATTAGATAAGATAGACACGTCAGGTTGGCCTGACATTTCTTCCTTCTGCAAAACCATATAATTTCTACTGATATACTAATAACAATGTTTTTTTTTTTTTATAATTTGCTTACAGCTTAGATACAAACGGCACTTGCGCCATGTACAAAACTTTAGATGATGCTTATGACTCGTGTGGTGATGAACTTAATGGGGAACGGATTGTGTACATGCAGGTAAGTAAATATCGTATGGTCACAACTTCTGATAACCTATACTGCATATACCGCTCAATTGTTAAGCTACTGCTTGATGCATAGGTTAGTGCCCTCTTTCATGGCAATGAGCTAAACGATGCATTGGCCCCTGATGGGCCTAGACATTTCTGATCTCAGTACTGGGAAACCGAGTAATAATATGTACCTTAAGTGAAACGGAAGGCCGTACCGATGACCACAGAGCCAATTCTTACCTTGGATATCTTCTTAGACAAGTTCTTAGGAATCTGAGATATTTCAGATTTGAATTTGCCGATCAAGTTACCTATTTAGTCAATAATTATAGCTAATGCTAGGCAAAGAGTTTATGTAGTTATGTGAAATTAATTAAGTCCAACTTCTAGAAATTCACAGGCCCAAAATGAACCTGGCTCGAAGTCCATTGACCAGTCTATTTTATTTACCGTAATAGAGTAAGACTTGGTTCAGTAAAAGAGGTGCACCCCATTCCCTCATCCTAATTACATTTTCTACCTGCCCGTCTATGGAGAAATGTGTCTGAGACTTTCGCTCCATCTGGAGAATTCACCAGGGAACAAGTCCTAGTTAATGCATACAGGAGAATGTAAATTGGATGAACGAGACAAACCGTGTAGTTAATGGAATATGTATGACTAATTAATTGGAATTGAAAAGAATGGTCTGTGTCTTTTACTCACTTTGATAAAGTAAGGCACAGTTTTGTAAAATGGTATGATCTGTTCATTAAGGGGAATACTCGACTAACATGCATTTGAAATCTTTTCCAGCCAAACACCAGTGTCCACAACACGGCAAAAGGTAAGACTATATTATCGAAGATTGTGCATACTGTGCTGATGCTTTGCAATAGTCTGTCTGAAGAATCTTTAGTCATTTATTTGTTGTTTAATGTATGTTTTATTCCAGAAGAAAATGTTGCCTTGTTAAAATCAAGCAAACAAAGTGGTACAGATAGAGAAGGTGTTTCCCAGCTGGCCAATGATGGAAACTCAACGAAACAAATAGAAAGTACTCCAGAGTTCTACTGTGCTCAAACAGGTAGTATGCACAAACAAACTTCTTTTTAACCACCTTTTAAAACACAGATCAGTAATATTAATCATACAAACAGTGCTGTCGTAGTCGCCCCTTTCTGCTCTTACCTGGTTATTGCACGAATGAACTAGTTTTAACTTTTTACAGATAATACTGTATTCCTAAGAAAGTTATTTTAATCTTACTACAATTATAGTTTATTAGAAAACAGCCATCACGTGTCAACTGAATCAATCGTATTAGCTGATAAAAATATATGGATTCTTCTAACGAAAAATGCTAGAAAAGGGAGAAATAATTCCTAAGAGAACCCGAGAAGACCTACAGAACTCAGTTTGATTGTAAAACCACAAACTTACAAAGTAGCTTAACTAAGCCTGAAGCCGATGGGATATTGCCGGATTCCATTCCCCAGTGCTGTAACGAAGGCGGGCAACGATGCGATTTAGGAGGTATGGTATTAACAATTGCGTCTGTTATTGAAATAAAAAGACATAAATCGCTGGAAATAATATTAAGGAAAATTGGAACTTAGCCAACAGCGAAAATCATACACCAGAAATACCGTAGTTCAGTAAGCCACCTTTATGCACTTACGTTTCGTCGGAGTGGCATGACCCGGATTCGAACTGGCTACCCAGTTCTCCCCCATATCACTTGCATAGTGCCTTAATCGCTATAGCCACATCCTCCACTGGCGTCAGTGGAGGATGTGGCCGTAGCGATTAAAGCTACAAAGCTATTAAAGCTACAAATCGCTTTCGTCATAACTCAACGAAATAATAACAGATTACCACACATTTAACGACTAGCGGACGGTAAGCAAACAGAAAAAAAAAAGGATTCATTAACGACTCGTATTCGTTTCATGCGAAAAAGAATACTTGGAAGAATTTATCCAGCATGGCGACCAAACTGGCGTTTACACTATGTAGATCATCCTATATGTGAAAGCTTAAATCGCCACAGCATCAGGAAACTATTTATATAAAAAGAAAGTCTACAGTAGACTACATGTTTGTTTATACTACAACACCGAACAATACGACGGCTTCGTATAATAATTTCGGGAATTCTAGGGTTGCTATGGAAACTGAACTCTCCATCCCGTGTTGCAACAATGAATAGGTGTAACCTCGAACGTATTTCTGGTAATAATTGTCGCTTAAGAATTTAAAACGGCAGCTGAAAATTTGCCTAAACGTAAAAGCTTTAGAATTATTTAAATACTATTTTCAGACTCAAGCTACCACCATCTGACCTACAATTACAATAAATCGACTTTTAATGCATTAGTGTAAGCAGCTGTAGTATGTACCTGAGGTGTGCGCTTTAACATTGTCGTAGGAGGCACCATAAGGAGCTGCTGGTCTGTCGAATCTTTTGTTTATTATAAATTACGTTATTGACGATTGTTTGGCTTGCAGTTAAATGCTTTATTACTAATATTTTAGCAAAGATACTCTGCAATAAATATAAACAATGTAAGCATTATTGGCGCTGGCACGCTTTTGCCAGCTTAACCACGGCGGCTAACGTGGCATTTTAATTTTAGACAGCGGCGATGTCGAAGAGGTTGCAAATAACGAAACAGAAACTAAAATATAGGAGCTCACGAAAGTCTCTTAAAATTAATAAGAAACGCAGCTTAGGCTTACCAAAAATAAACGGTAAATGTGGAAAAAGACCAGCAAATAACTTCACAACAAAACGTAAAAATCGCAAAAGTAGCCGAGCGAGTATTGCACCAAGATTTTTAAGGAACATTCGCAAGTATTGAAAAATCATTAAAGTGGTACTATCACCTAGCTTTCACCGATTGAAAACCGTCCAAAAATTTGGCACCTTTAACGGTAATTTTGTTGTTTACCTTTCACCTTGCTCCTTGGTGCACGAGTGTGTCCCAAATTTTCAATCATTAATTAAGGAAGTCGTAGCTTATTTGTGCATTAAAAAAAGTAGCATCGTGCATTCCTTCGCTTGATATAATCAAGTGCTCGCTAGTACTGGACAGCACTAAATGTTGCCAGATTCTGCAGACTTTCAATCGATGATAGTGCCACTTTAAAATGAGCAAAAAGCAGAAAGTTAAAAAGCACTTTAGTTATTAAAAACACATAGAAAGTAGCCATCAAGTGTTTCACCAGCACTTGATGGCTACTTTGGACAGGTTTTTAACTTTAAAATGAGAGTAAACACAAATTTAAAATAAATTTATATCAGCTCCGCATATACAATAGGCCCAAAGCTTGTTTCCTAGTTAACGAAAATCTCTTCCGCAGGTGTTAGAGGTGATACGTTTCCTTGGTGGCGAGTCGATTTGAAGAAAGAATACGGCATTTGGAAAGTAATTATCCATAATGCAGAAAGCAACAGAAGTAAGTATGATCAGTTCAAAAATTGTTCGTGGTCAGTTTTAGTTTCACACGTCCTGAAGGCTTAATAGATTGAAAGAAATGGGCTCAGGGCTGTACGAAAGTCATTACAAGTTACTCGGTTTAAGTGGCAAGTGTTTTGGTGGCAGATAGGTGGTTTGGAGCAGGTTTATGTAAACAATGACAAACAATGTTCTAAATTTTTATTATTGGTATTCAATTTTGTTGCTACCTAATTGGATTGTCGAATGCAAAAATGAGACAACAGAATGAAAAGCCTAAGTAATGTCAAATCATATCAAAAACCACAACTGGTAAAAGGAGCCGCCAATAGGGTGGAGTGAAAAGGCATTTTTTTGTTTTTACTCCAATACCGCGCAAAGGGTGCCTTATATGATAAAAATAAACCCTGTACAATTTTTTTTATTTCTAACAACATCTTCTGCCTCCCCAACGCCTTTGAAAATCATGAAATATGACAATTTTTTCAGCAAAAACCATATTTTAAATTTTATTCATATTTTTTTTCAAAACTCAATACTGCACAAAAGCTACCTTGTATGATAGTTATTACCGCTGATTTTTTTTTTATTTTCATCTGGCAATATCTTCTGCCTCCCCAACGCC